>PVIR01004413.1:0-79272 GCA_004026965.1 Petromus typicus | reverse complement strand
TCTTCCACTCCTCCACTTTCCTTATTTACAAAAGCTTTGTTTCTATTTTTCCTTCTTTTCTCCTAGTTTTTCTTTCCTTACTTTCCTTTCTCCCACACCCTTCTTCCTTTTTCCCTTTGAACAGTTTCTTCCTATTTCACATTATCTGTTATACGTTTTGACCCTCATTTACACTTTGTTTCTTACACCTCAGAAGCAATTTGGCATTTACATGTGTGTCCTACTTATTTAGGAGTATGGCCTCGATATACTTCCATTTAGCTATGAATGGCTCTAGTTTATCATTCTTTATGGCAGAGTTACACTATTTTATAAAAATATAAAGACCACATCTTCTTTATCCAGCCACTAGTTAATGGGCATTTGGGCTCTTTCCAAGATTTAGATAACCTGAACGGTGCTGCTCTAAACACGGGTTCATGTATGTCGTTGTGTTGTGACACTTTTAATTCTTTTGGGAAGATACCCAGCAGGGAATGGCTGGTTCAGATGGGGACTCTGGTCCATTCTTTGGGAAATCTCAGATGTCATGAGGATAGCAACTATTTTGAGGAGTCTCAGAGTTATTTTCATTTGAGTTTCTCTAATGGCCAGTGATGTTAATCATTTATTTATATATTTATTAGCTATTTGTAATTATTCTATGAAGTAAGTGTTTATTCATTACACTTCCCCATTGGTAGCTGGATCACTAGAAAATCTGCATAACTGAATAAAATAAGAATTCTACTATGTAAAATTATGTATATATATTTTAACCTAGGACCTTGAGCATACCAGGCAAGTATTTTACTTACTGATCCACATGCCAACCTTTTAAATATATTTTTATTTTGGCACAGAGTCTCTCTAAGTGGCTCATGCCAGTTTTGAATTCTGATTCCTCCCACCTCAGCCTCCCTGAGTGGCTGGGATCACAGAAGTGTGCTACTGGTCCAGCTTCAAACTTGTTATTTTCCTTTTCTTTTCTCTCCCCTCTTCTTTACTTTCTTCCTTCCCTCCTTATTGCCCTTCATTTCTCTTTTTGTGATATTAAGAAATAAACCTGGGGCCCTCACAATGAGCTACACTCCCAGATCTTCATGTTTCATTTTTAAATTGATTTTGTTGTTACCTTTTATATACACATCACTATCACATTCAACATTGAGAATTTACACCAGTATATGACATGACTTCAACTTTGCTTCCTTTTTTATCATCAAACTTTTTTCTTTCCTTTCTTTATTTATCTTTACCCCTATTCCCTTTGAATATTTTCTATTTCATAATATCTACCACACATTTTTTTTTTACTTCATGCTTCAAGACAGTCTAGTTAACTTTCCAAGGCTACATTCAAACTTGTGACCTTCTAGCCTCAGATTTCCGGACTACTGAGATTATGGGCATGCAACATCACTAAAATGATATTTTAATAATAAAATTTTATATCATATATTGGTACAAATTCTCAATGCTTAATGTGACCATGATGTGTATATACAATGTACCAATAAAGAATTGAATTTAAAAATAATAATAAAATTTTATATAAAAGAGAATGGTGGCTCAAAATCAAATTGTTCTACTCTTTTGATTTCCACACGTCCTTTCTGCCAGTATCAGACAAGAATAAGAAACTAGGTGTTATTTCCTGGTAATGAAGTTCCTGGGGATTGTGAGTCTGCCATGTGATATGTATATGACCCCAAGGAAGTTATTTAACTTTCCTGCATCCTCCTACTTTCTTCACCTACAGAATGGAAATCATACTGGCCTCTCACAGCACTGTTGTGGGTCAAATAAGATAAGAGGTGCCATGTGCTCAGCTTGATGCTCAGTTCAAAGGACAGGCTCAGGAAATATGAGCTTAATTTTATTGCTGACGCGCCTTCTCATTGAGATAGTTACATGCAACAGTAAAGCAACTATTCAGGTACTAATTTTGTGCAGCCAATGAGAATGGGAGAGAGGACGATAGCATATTTCCTCCTCAACAAAGTGAGACTAATGATGTTTTTCTTTCCTTTTCCTCACAAAACACAAGTGTTCTGAGATGTTTTAGGAAAGAGAAAAGGAAGAATTGATGTCTAGCACCTTTCTTGAGACTGGTATGATAGGGAAATTGTGAGTATTTTGCCAGGCAGTGTTTGACATCCCTTTGCAATTGAGTGGCATTTCCTGTCATTTCTCATCTGTCTTCAGTCCTCCAAATCTGCCGACAAATTGCACCATGTCTAGTTTAAGGGAGAGGCTGCTTGTGAAACATCAAATCAAAATCAACAGAGAGGCTGGGGCCGGGGAGTTAGCTCAGCGGTTCCAGCGCCTGTCTTGCAAGCGCAAGGGCCCGGGTTCGATTCCCCGGTAACCACATAAAGCAACCAGTACCACATACCACAGTGCCGGGCTTGGTGGCTCATGCCTGTAATCCCAGCACTGGGGAGGCAGAGGCAGGAGGATTGTGATGTGAGTTTGAGGCTGAGCTCAGGGCCAGCCTGAACCACAAAGCGAGACCCTGTCTCAAAAAACCTAAAAAAAAAAAAAATCAACAGAGAGGGTGGCCAGGGATTTAGCTCAGTAGTTCTAGCACCTGCCTTGCAAGCGCAAGTGTTCAGGTTCAATCCCCTGTAACCACATACAACAATTCTGGGCATGAAGACTCACACCTACCTGAAAACAGTACCACATACCACAGTGCCGGGCATGGTGGCTCACACGAATAATCCCAGCATTTAGGAGGCGGAGGCAAGAGGACTGCTGTGAGTTCAAGGCTGAGTTCAGGGCCTGTGAGTTCAAGGCTGAATTAAGGGCCAGCCTGAACTACAAAAAGCGAGACTCTATCTAAAAAAAAAAAAAAAAAAAAAAAAAAAAAAAAAAAAAAAAAAAAAAAAAAAAAAAAAAAAAAAAAAAAAAAAAAAAAAAAAAAAAAAAAAAAAAAAAAAAAAAAAAAAAAAAAAAAAAAAAAAAAAAAAAAAAAAAAAATCAGCAGAGAGAAAGCAACAAAAAGATCAGCAGAGAGAAAGCAACAAAATACAACTTATGAAAAAAAACCCAACAGCTTGGCATTTTATAAGAGCTAGAAGCTATTCCACCCACATTTAATTTTCTGTAATTTAGTCAGGGCATATGGCTCATTGCATCCAAATGAAATAGGCTCTTGGTTCAAAGACTGAGCTGACCAGCACCTGAGGGTTACTCAGAGGTTCTTTACGTTCAAAGTGTATCACTGTCTTTTATTTTTTTTTCTTTTTACACAACATGCAAGTGTTACTTTTGAAAAATCCTGAAATGATTAACCCAAACAAGCTTCTCCTTCTGAGCACCCCATTCAAATCTTATATTATTGCTTTGTTGCTATTAAATATTGACATGTTTCTCCCTCATTCTCCTCAGGGCAATAACTTATCGGTCTTATGACAATGGAATATGAAAGCGAGGTTTCAGTGTGGCTGGAAAGCCCACTTCCCTTGCAATCTCTGTCTCCTTTATTTCCAAAGAGGGTAGTACAATTTGAGGACACTTAAAGATAGAAAAGAAAATCTGCTTTTGCCAGGAGGAAACAGCCTTTTAGAAAAACCTGACCTATGGGCAATATCTTATAAGCCACATGGTATGTTTAGCTTGTTTATGAGGCCTTATCTTGTCACTATATCACAACACCTAGCAGAGTACCTGACACACAGCGAGATCTAAAAAGAATACGTGCTGAATATACAAGTGCTCCATTTTGGAGTATTTATGACCCCTTGGCCAGAGGTTTAAAGAGGCATCGTGTCACCTTTCCATTATGTTAACAAGTATCGGAAGCAGTTAACCTGTAATGAGGCAAGATTTATTTCAGTTCAATTTCGGAGACTCCAGACCATTTCCATCAATCCCATTGTTTGTTTTTTTGTTTTTGCTTTTGTAGTTTTTTTGAGACAGGGTCTCACTTTGTAGTTCAGGCTGGCCCTGAACTCGCTATGTAGCTCAGGCAAGCCTCGAACTCAGAGCAGTTCCCCTACCTCTGCCTTCTGAGTGCTGGGATCACAGATGTGAGCCACCATGCACAGCACTGTGGTATGTGGTAACAGGGATGGAACCTGGGACCTTGCCTTGCCAGGCAGTCGCTTGACTCACTGAGCTAAATCCCCACCCCAACTCCATTGTTCTTGAGCCTGCCGCAAGTCACCACTTCGTGGCAAGGAACACAAGACAGCAAAGCTGCTCACCGCATGAACTGAACACAAAAGAGCAAGAGGAAAGAGACAGAAATCTCACAATCCTTTTCTCCTTTTCCAAGGCACATCCCCAGTGGTCTAAAGCTTCCTAATAGGCCCCATTTTTCAAGTTTCTACTACTTCCTGACAACATCAAGCGAAAGATCAAGCTGCCAACATGGCGGCTGTTGGGAGACACATAAAATCCAGACCACAGGAAGCAGCAATGTTTCCCCAGGCCGGCTTTGAAATGAGGGATAATGGTTCGTCAGGGAATCTCTGATCAGATAACCTCACAGGAGGAGCTAGCTTGCAAATGCCACCCTGAGATCACGTCACAGTTACTATTAGCTGATCTTGATAACGTGAACTTGTAGCAACTACCTGTGTACTCGGAGAAATGACTCTCTGCTCTGCAGTTGTTCCACTCAGATAGATGGTCGAGAACCCTGAATTCTCAAAAAGAGCCAAGGATAAGCTTGGGGAGGGAATGCAGGAATGGCTGGCCCTTTTCTTGAAACTGGACTGGACTGTAATTAGCAACAGGAAGAACCTAAGTCTGAAAGCTGTTTTCTCTATATATGTCTGAAGAGGCTGGGGTTTTATTCCTGCCCTTTGATTTACTTTCTTGTTTGAAACACCCTTGAACCTTGTTGGCATAAAAAATTTAAAAAAAAGGTAAAGCTTTGTCCTGTCCAGTGGTGAAGCAAAGGAGGGTTGGGAAAGTCCAGAGCTGGGAGTCGGGGACCTCAGCTCTGCTCAAGTTGGGGAGAAGAAAGCTGTGCTGCTCCTGGAGCCTCCTGGTGTGTGGGGGGTTAGGACATCCCTGCCCCCTAAGTCACCTCCTACTTCTTGCTGAAGCCTTGGAGTTGTGAAGACAGTGGAAGATCTTCAGCAAAGTTCCCTTGGTGAGTGACAGAGAGCAGTGGAGTCGCCCACGGGCCGGGCCCTTCCACTCCGTCTCAGGCAGCGGGGCCTGGTTAGTGCAGGGTGCGTTGCGTGGGCGCCTCGCTCTCTCCAGGGCGCTGGGATCTCGGCGTCAGTACTGAGGAGACGCCATGAGCGTAGCAACTGAGTCGTCACGGGAAGTTGTGCTTGCGCTTGGGGACGTTGTCATGGGAAGTAGCGCGGACCGCTTTGGCTCCAGCCCTGCATGCCTCGCAAAGAGGTTTCCTCGAGAGATGGCGCCGCAGCCCTTTGCTGTGCCCACGCTGTCAGCCTTACTCAACCAGAACCCCGCAAAGCCCAGCGACAGAGCTGTCCCCGCCAGGCTCGACACCCTCGGGCGCTGCTCCTCCGCGCTCGCTGAGTTGTATCGCTCCGCTCCGGCGATGCCTCGAAGCCGCCTCCCTGTCACCACACCTGTGCGCCCTCCGAGGGCTGCTTGTTGGGCTGGGGCTGCTTTCCTTGCCTTCGTGGAACCTCCCCGGGTAGATTTGCTTGTGGGAGATTAGGGGTAAACTGAGTTTGGAGCCAGTTTTCCCCTAAGGCCTCTTTCACCCTGGAGACCTGTAACTACGGTCTGAGTAGCCAGCAAACTCGTGATTAAAGACTGTCAGGACCGGAGGGGTAGCTTAGGGAAAGCGCTGCCAGGAGGCCCTAGGTTCAGCGCCCCAAACCTCTGGCTGTCAGGTCCGCACTCCTCAGGCACTGGGATGGGCTGGTCGTTAGGTCCTCGGGAGGTCTGCGGGGTTTCCCTCTCGCACGGTGGGGCCAGCCCGGGTGGCTGGTGGCAGGGCTTTCCCAGCCAGCTGCGCTGGGGCGTTACCCAGGAGGAGCCGTGCGCGAGGCCGCGCGCTTTCTGCAGGGGTCTGCGAGGGCCGGCAAGGACTCCGCTCTCCGCCCAGCGTGTCCATCTTAGGGCGGAGATCCGGTGTCCAGCGCTCTGGAGGATTCAACCCAGAGGAAGGGCCCTTCCGCGGGCGCCACTCGAAGTGGGGACGCGGAGCCCAGGAGTCACTTCAAGCGCAGGAGTGAGTTCCTGGAAATCCAGGAGAGGGCGGTGTTCACCAGTACCATGCGCAACCTGCAAGCTGCGGATGCCGAGAGGGAGGGGTCTGCAGCCGTGGGAAGGGTAGTTTTGGGTCCCGACACCTTCGTCCTGGGCGTCTGGGAGACTTCGAGGCGCTCCGACATTCGCGTGCAGGGTATGACGAGTGTTCCAGGCCTCTTTCCAATTTTATTTCTCCTGGCTCTTCCCCGAGAGCCGCTCTGACAGAGCTCTTTGACTCTCAGGGCCCCGGCCCTAACCCTTCCCCTGACACCAAAGGCAGAAGCTTCCTTGGGCGCATTCTGTCCTTGAAAATCTCAGTGCCATTATTCTTGGCTCCCCTCACATAATGTTTGGCAAGCACAGGCCAGTGCTGCTGTGTGTGGCCTCGAACCTGAACCTGAGATGCCGCTGCAAGATGCACACTTGTAGTCCTTGTTCCAACCCCAGGAACGTTCTGGGAACGTGTTAGCAGACCATCCAGTGAGACCCCACCATTGCAACCCGCAGCCCATGTACTTTAGGAAAAGTCAGGTGAGACAAAATTTGGGGACTCCTAAATCGCAAAGTTCCTCTGATCAGCTCCAAGAGTTTTAAGCTCTGTACTTTACTGTGGAGCATTACCCATGCCTAAGTGCTTACTTATTTCCTGAAAGTCCTCTAAGGTGACCAATTCAGGCTGTGTAGCGCTAGAACAAGTATGTCCAAGTCAACTTCCCCCACTGTCGTTTATTTTTATTTAAAAAAATAAGATTTCATATCTAAGAAACGTTCCTGCACTTTCTTGAAAACTTAGTGAATAAATAATTGCTGTGGAGTATCTGCATTGCCAGCCTGCCAGAGAACAGACCTGAGGACTTGTTAGCCTTCGATAAAAAAGAAGAGGACTTTACAGCTGGGGTGGAAAAGGGTCTTGAGCGAGCCAGTGGGGCAGCTTGGCTTTCCTCTGTGCAGAAGCATCCAGACACATGGCGGGTCTTTCACAATAAAACTTTATTGATGATCGTTTGGAAGTTATGGCAACTCCAAGGTTATAAAACTTGCCATAAAATACCAAGCAGTCATTAGTTTACCTGACCTCATTTCAATATAAACTTCCACAAAACATTTTATTTTGTTCCTTCCTCTAAGTGGAGGAAAGAAATTGAGGTCATTGAACACAGCAGCCTGTTGTGGAGAACCCAGGACTCACAATTTGACATTCTGACCTTCATGTCTGCAAATAGACAGAGATATTTACATTCTATTTTTGTGTAGATGTGATCATAGAAATGAAAATAGTAATAGCTGTCCATGTATAGAATATAATCTGAGTTCATGAATGGATACAGAGTGGTTCTTTACTGGAAGATCTGTCTGTGATTTACCTCTAAGAGTAAAGCAAGGCATTAGAAACCTAAGAAGCAGGTTATATTATGTCACGTGACCTGAAAACAAATATTCAGTTGGGATACAGAGGTACTGAAGGGTCAGATAAGTAATCCACAGTTTCCCACTCCCAATCATGAGTTTAAAGGAAGACAGCTACTGGGGAAGACTGACACTTGGAACTATACTGCAGAAAATAACCTAAACCGAAATTCCAAGCAACCTGCAGGAGGTTAACTATTCCAGACTTTACTGTCAAAATCATCATTGTTTATGATACAGCTGACTAGACATGTGCACATAAGCTAAGGATCAGAGAACCAGCCACAGAACACTGATAACAGAAGAGCTTTTCAGCCTCAAGATCCACTTTGGATTGACTGAAGCCCATTTCCCTTCATGCTGCATAACCAGATCAGCATACCTGCTTCTAGGGCCAAAGGGTTTACGAGCGCATACAGATGGCAAGGCCAACCTTGTCATGCTAATTTCTCCCAAACATGTAAAGTCTGGATATACTTTCCATGGATTGTTTAAGAATATAAGCTCCAAGATAGATCCAGGCATATATACATTTATGGAGGTTTAGGAATCTAAATGAAGAAAGCTCACTGCTGTATGACCTCACTGGAACTCATCGTCGTAATGTTATGCTTAGTTTCCTGGTATGCCTTAAAATATTTTGGGGATTTCATGGAATTTTAACTAAAAAAGAACATTTAAAAATAAAAATCTTATGTGAAATACTGCTTGTATGGAGGTGTGTGCATGGATTTTTATGTGTGTATGTTTGTTACAGGGAAAGGTAGCATTTTAGGGAAAGAGATGGAGATGGAGTTAAGGGAAGAGATAGATAATTTACTAGAAAAAGAAAACCTGGTTTCCATACCTTTCCCTGGTTGGTGGATACAGATCACTATCATCTGAGTTAACACTTTAGACCCCTGGGCTCTTAGGCACAACTGATGCAAAACATCCACAGGAGGATTCTGTGTTTTTCCCCAAGTTAGTGCTGACTTTCACAAAGGACAAGGAAAAAGCCTGTGGGCCTACAAAGCAGCCTTTAGGCTGACCATAATACCTTTATCAGACTTAAGAAGCAAATAAGAGGTCTAAACTCAGTCCTTAGAGCTTGGAATATTTCTGAAAATTTCATACAGTGGGTTAACTTTGGAGGTAAGTTGGCAAATTGACCTTATAGAGTCCATTAAAGGCATTTATTGTGATACAAATGCATTGAATCCATGTTGTAGGATTAACAAGAGTGACTTTAATTTATTATATCTGTCTCCCTCTGTTATTAATTTCAGTACCCATTTTGCTTTTCCTAGATGCCTGGATGGGACTGAAGTAAAGGAGAAACACATCTTCTTTCTTATCCAGAACAAAAAGTATTTTCTTCATCCTTGATCAGAATCCTTTTCAAAGTGACTCTTCTTCAGTGGAGAAATCTGTTCAGATTCATTGTATCGACTGTCATTATCGTCACATACTGGATCACGAGTGACCTCTGATTAGCTCTTCCCAAGCGTTATATTCACAGGAAGCCTTGGCTACCAAATAGGCATTCATTTAGATTCATTTTCCTGAACTCTCCTTTTACTAGATTTTTGGGGAAGGTATACATAATATCTAAATAATTTCTAAAATGGCTTTCATATCAAAACAAATCAGAAAGAAAGCACATCATGTACCACTTTCTTATATTCTATTCAGAGACATTAGAAAGTGTTTATGAAACATTGTATTCCTTCAGTTTTCATGCATATTTGCTTTTCTGGGTGAGCTGGTTAATTAAAGCTTAGCTCTCTGATGAGAAATATGTCTTCAGAAGACCTTACAAATACACTTGTTTGAAGAGTTTTGGACAGCTGAGTGAGAGAGTTATGAAATCCCAAATTATGCCTGGAGTTCTGGTGACATAGACCGTATAACGTTGTTCTCATCCTTTTTTTTTTTTTAATTATTGACACAAGAAACTTTCCCATAAGAGGAAAAAGCATGCAGCTTTTATGTAGTGTCATCCAAGTGTATGGGATTCATTCCTTCTCCAGAATTTAATGTATATTTTACCCCAAGGGTATATTTTCCTCAATGAGGCTAATTTGCTCTAATGGGTATAATGATGTCTCCGATGCATCTAATACCTTTATCCCCCAAACCCTTGTGTGCCTATGCGACTCCATGATGAAACATATGATCATGTGAACTTTATGGCCAGAAGCCATGGCTCATTTTACATACAACCCTACAGGTTAACCCTCTGTTTTCTGTTTTTCTCTCTTTCTTTTTTTGTCTCCGTCTACAGGAAACAGCAAGTCTTTAAGATAGTTTTATTTTACAAATAAAATATTATAGATGAGTCTGAGTACAGAGGAAAACTGACGCACTCTTTGGGTACTTTAGAATTTAAAGAGAAGATTAAGGAGAAACTTGAGAAAGTAATAATCCATAGATACCTTAGCCATATCTGATTTTCTACTGTAGAATTTAAATAACATATTTTTATATATATTCTCCCCTCTTGAGAAAACACGAGTGTGTACACATTTAGTTCTAAAATGAAAATTAGAAAATGGTGCAGAAACTGTACTTACTCATATTGATTACCATTTGCGGACTTCATTTTGTGTCAGAGTTAAATACATATAATTGATTACGGATGATAAAACTTTTTGGATTTAATACTGTATCTGAAAGATCTGGAGTCCATGTAAACATTCTCAGCAGGTCTCCATCTTGCTTTGAGTTAACTTTTTGTTAGCCATCAGTTAATTTACTTTCTTTAATCTCATTTAGCAGTGCGTACAGAGCAGTGCATTCATATGGGGTGAGTAAGGGCTGGAATTGACTGGCATGAAGCATTTAGATCGCAAAAGTGAAGTCCTTGCAGTCGTGACTGAACACTTTCCCTTTAAATACAGCAGGAGCAGCGACAGTGCCTGGTTGCTGGGTTGGCCTTGCCAGTGAGGCTTGTAAATATACCGTACATTATACAGCCCAGGAAGCCAGGGTGACTTAACCTGACTGGAGAAATTTGGGCTTTTCTGTTTCTTGATTTTCAGGGGTTTAGATCTTTAGCTTAAAACTGGCATTAAAAAGGCTGTTATTTGTTTATTTATTTTTTACATCGAGTAGCCGAGTCATTATTTTTCCTCTAGTAACAGGGTGTCTCTGAGAATGGAATCATGCTTAGCTCATCCTAAGCAATCCCAGAGAGAATGGGCAGAAGTAACCACAGCTGAAGCAATAGAAACTGCTAAGGGAATTAGTGATGTTAGCTCCCAGCACATCAGATTCCCACCTTTGCTCGGACAAGCCCGTGCTGGGGGAGGGTTTAAATGGTTTAGACGTGGTTATGACCTTGGCTTTCCAGCCTTCTAAGTAGAGGTCAGCCACTGTCCTGGGCTGAGGTCTCCATCTTGCCGGAAGGGAGCCAGCCTTCTTCCCCCAATGCTCTGTACCTACCTAAGGAGACAAGAGTGCCAACACCTGTGCGGACACATCCTGGAGACGGCACTGGCCCAGCGCCTCTGATCTCTAGGAGAACCGTACCTTGCCTTCTCACACAGCCGTTAAATGCACAGGCTGGATATGGTACAATAGCAGAACTCAAAATGTGACACTTTAATATGTAAAAACTCTTGTAACACTAAGCTGTAGCAATTGAAATGAAACATAAGAACTTGTTTTATTGTCTAAAAATCCTTCTTTACTTTTCTAAATTTTCCAAGACATTTATTTATCAGTTTTGTCTCCTAAGCTCATCCTTATTGAACACACTGATTTTTATTAACTGTCCTGCCCAAAGTACTAGCTGAGGTGTGTACTTAAAGATCTCCTTTGAAGCCGAGGAAGTTGTTTTTCCATGTGTAAATCCTTCAGTGTCTAAACTCCTTAAGGGTATATTTTCATATGGCAAAAGATACATTTAGTGACAAGTTATTTGGTTTTTCTTCAAAAAGAGAATTTGAGCTAATTAATATTCATTTTAAAGCATTTCGTTGATGTCAAAAGTGAGTTACAGAAAGACAGCAGTATCTCTCTGAAAAAGAATGTTTTTTACCTGGTGATGAAATGCACTCCCTCAGCAAAGATAGTACTGGCCTTTATCTCTCTAAACTCAGAAAACAGACGCTCCTGAGAGGGTCTATGAATTTCACTGTTACCTTTCTGTCTCTTACTCTTCCGTGTACCCACTGAAAACCATTCCACAGTGTTCCCAGAACTGCCTCCAGTCAATCGGATGGAGGGGTTAGATTCTGTCTCTCCTTCGGCTCAGACACAAACTGCCGCCGCAGGGAAGTTAGGAGGCCAGCTCTTTGGCTGCTGGTGGTGGCAGAGTTTCACAAAAGCAGGACTTTGTGTTGGCAGAAGGACTAGGAGAGGGGGCTCTGGCACTCTGCGAACTGCCTGCCCTGCCACGGGGAAGACTAGCCCTTAGGACCAGGCGTGGGATGTGGGACGAGGTGGCCCCGCGGTGGCCTCTGCAGGTCCCAGGCCAAGGTTTGAGGTGTGGGCCGAGAGAGTGTCCTCTGGATGTTTCTCTGAGCATTGAAAACATCAGCTTGTGATCTTCAGGCTGGACCAAGACAAGTCTCCCTTAAGCCAGAGCTACAGCACGTGTCCACACCAGTCAAGGTGACCTCCACCTAACCACCCTATGGTTCTTCCTTGGCTACTGCCTCTACCAAGGTGAGATAAAATCTCATTTTTTTTTTTGCTCTTAAAAAAAGAAATAATTCATTTCTCTGCTGCATCTAGGAAAATGAACAGACAAAGGACTTCACAGTGCACCACAAACGAAGGAAAACGCAAACCTAGCCCGACTCTGCTGCGGAGGGAGAGCAGCAGACGCCACCACGCGCGCTTCTCAGCCCCTTGGGGCCATCGAGCTGTGTTAAATATGGCTAATTTTATTGCACCTTGGCACCTCCTGGTTTTGTTTCACTATAGTGGTGTTAAAAAGAAACACACAACTGTTCTCCTCAATGAACCCCAGAAGCAGAGGTGTGCTCTCCCGCTCTGCTTGTTTGGGCGGACGCACCGAGTCCTCCCCAAACATTGAGCTTAGGACAGTCGGGAAACAAATCTCGGCCGAAGCCAGATTCTTCGCGGTCCCGCCTGGAGGAGGCCATGGCCGGGTCTGGGTCTTAGTTTGGCTCCTTGGCTGCATCTAAATGAGACGTCCAGTTTGGACCCCTTAGTGAGGAGGCCTGGGGTGCAGGTCCTCCCGCGAGCCATGGGAACGGCCTTGGGCGTTTCTGTTTTCTGAAACGTGGACAGGGTACGGGAGTGGCCACTTTAAGCGTCACATGTGCCCTAGTTAAGCAGTCCCCAGATTTCCCTCCCCAGTGCAGGGACAGCTTGAATTCGATGACCCGACCCTCGGACCCGTATCCTGGGTCAGCCAGAGATCCAGCCCAGTAGGATGTGGAAGATGCTTACTCTGCTGTGAATCATGAAAAGACTCATGGTCAGGTTTGCCTTGGAGCATGATGGAGAATGTACGAGCGTTTGCGGCCGAGCGCAGGGTTGTGAACCTAAAGGGAACTGACCTAAAAATTTGCGGCTGTCTCAGGGCCGCGCCTTTTCCAATGCGGCGCGATCCAACCCTACGCCCGTAGGTGGCGCTGTGACGAGGCCGCGGCCCGAAGTCTGGGCGCCGACTCAGAATTTCGGGACGTTTCCGTGACTCCCGCACTGACCCTCGGTTCCCGGCCCCCACCAGGGCCATAGCAAAGACAGGGCAACACTGGCCTTCGCTGTCGTGGTCAGAGCAGGACTGGGGGGCGGAGCAGTGAACCCACAAAAGGTGGACAGGCTGAACGGATGCGTGTCCACCTTGCGGCGCCGGGAGGCCCATGTCCACGCTGTCGGTGAGAGGAGGGCAGCGCAGGATCGCGCGCGTCTCGGGCCATCCTGTCACCTGTAGACGAAGGCGACGCGCAGCGAGCTAATCTCGGGCCTCCGCTTCGCCGAAAGCCGGAAGAACTCAGGCGTCTGCCGCGGTCTCTGAGGCCCACGGCTGGTTCAGGCTCTCGGGTGCATCATGAGTCCTGGCGAGGGTTGCCCTGCAGCAGCAGCCCGGGCGCAGCCGCGGCTCGGGCACCGAGAGCCGCACCCCGCTCCGCACAGCCGCCCGGCCGCCCGGCCCTCTCCGCGAAGCTGGTCCCCGGAACCGGCGGCCGCCTCCCCCGCGCCCCGGGCCCGCGGCGCTGCGCCCCCAGCTCTGCGCTCAGAACGCGGCCCCGGTTTCCAGACGGCCCGGGCCGGCGGGCTCGGCGCCCCGCACGGGCTCTCGGAGGCGGGTCCGGGCGGCGCTTCCTCCTGCGCAGCTGCGATCGCCCGAGTCGGCCGCCGACCGCCTGGAGGCTGCGACCCCGAGAACCGAGGTCCCCCGCTGGTCTCCCCGCAGGACTCCTCCAGTTTCCGTGCCCCGCTCGGTGCCTAATTCTTGCACGAACAGTGTCGCAGCCCCGGATTCCGCCCCTCCCCCTAAGATATATTGTTTTATTTGTGCATTTAATAAACTCAGCCACATCACACGAGGCTCCGCGCGTTCTTGTTGAAAACAATTCCGCTGTTGAAGACTGAAAAATGAGTGTAATTTGCGTTCAGAAAGCGCTGTTAGGGGCGCGGCAATGCTCAGGCCATTATTTATTTTTACTTTAAAGTCTTTAGGGAAGATTTGCTTATATACTCGGGAACCCTCCAGGGCGAGAACGCACAGCCATCCGCTCGCCTTCAGCTCGGGAGGGGGCGGGGGGAGGTGGGGAACAATTACCGGGTGACGCTAATACGGGGAAACTGAAAAGAAATGTCGATTGTTTTTATTGTAATAGAAGGAGTGAGCAAACAGAAAAACCAGCCCGGTGACGGAGCGGGCGGACGGAGAACCGACGCGGGGCTCAGGCCGCAGCAGGCCCCTCCCCTGGCCGGGCCGGGGACGCCGGGCGGGAGCGCTGGGCGCGGGCGGATGCGGCCGCCGCTCTGGGACCCGGGCCGGGCCGCGCTCGGCCCCGCCACCGCCTCCCCCGGGGAGCTGCTCCGCGGGCCGGGGGGGCTGTGGAATCGCGAGGCGCGTCGGTGAAAAGACCGGGGCCGCGGGGCGACTCCCCGGCATCGCAGGCTGCGCGGGCCCCCGTGCCGACCCTCGGGCCGGCGGGCAGGTCAGTGTGCCGAGGCCGCGGACCCCGCTGGGCTGTCTCCTCCCCGCTTCCCCGCGGTGGCTCCGTTTAGCCTCGTCCCAGCCTGTGGCTTCCGGAGCGGATCATCCGGGCGGGCAGACCGGGGTGGGCCCGGCCTGGCCTTGGGCACGGGCTGCGCTCCTGGCTGCCCTTCAGCGCCGCGACTGACCGGAGGCACCGTGGGCGGAGGAGCCACCGATGACCCCGCCGGGGCTCAGGGCTGGAGACGCGGCGTCGGCGCAGGCTCCTCTCTCCCGGCGAAGGCACTTATTTTTTCGGGAGACAGAGTTGGCCTTGCCTTTTCCTGCACTTTCCTCTGGATTGGCTGGGAGAAGTCACCGAACACTCAAGTAGCTTCCTGGAACTCGTTGTCTGGATGCGTCTTGCGCCTCCAGACTCCCACCGTGAGAAAGAAGCAGGCACAGTCGCCGGGCCTTGTTCAGGGGCCTGTCTTTCCCCAGAAGGGGAGCAAGATGAAGGAATCGCGTCCTAACTCTGCTCATCACAACGGCAACTGAGAACAGGACGCACGCAGCTGCCCCGCACCCGCGGTCTCCGCTGACCTACGCGCCTCGAAACCAGCGGGGGACCTGGCAGGTCTCCCGGGTCCCGCACGGTCGGCAGCCTGGGATCCTCCTCGGTACCGGCACGTTCGGGTGCCCTGGCCTGGGCCTCTGAGGGCGGTCTTGGAGGGAGCTAGATGCCAGGACCTTCTCTACATCTCTCCCAGACCCCGCTAGTTTCAGGAAGAGCGTGCCATAGGTGATGCCCGGGACACTGGGACCGCTAGCAGATTTATGGAGACATCCCAGCATGTGGTCTGGATGCTCGGGGAAGGGCCGGGTCCATTGGAAGAGCAGCGCTCGAGTTGAAGCTCCCCGGCCTGACGCCCGGCCCAGCTGCCATGGAGCCCGGAGCCGGCACCCTGCGGGCGGTGTGTACCGGTGTCCGACCAGTGCCAAGTGTGCGGATTCCTCCACCCGCTGTAGCCTCCTCCCTCACGCTCTGTGGCCCAGCCGGCTCCCAGCTTCGCACTGAGTAAATATTTACCCAGAGAAGGGGTCACCCCTCATAGGAGGCCCCGATAGCGCTCAGGGAAAGGCTTTTGGCTTCTTCCCTGGCCTGAGCCAGCTGTAGGCCTGACTGGATGTGTTTTGATTTTGGTCTTAAATTTCTCCTTTCAGTCGAAATTCTTCCGATCCCTGTGTGATCTCCTGGATCTAGAGCGGGCAGTAACCAAGGGCTGCTGACCCCACCCCCGCCCTGTGACTTCTGCTCTGATTCCAAGTCTTGCCTGCTGTGCCCACTGGGCTCACCGGACCTCAGTGTCCGTCTCTCTCTGTTCCCACCCCAGCTCCTTTCCCATCCCTCAGGTCTGTGGTCCTTCCTCAACTGAGCTCCGTGAGTCGCTGTGGCTGTCCACCTGACCCCTACATTCAACGTACAGCCCTGAGGTTCAGTACCGGCCTTTCCTGCTGAGACTCCCGAGGTCCTTGTCTGTTTCTGATGTTTTGGCTTCTGTTGCTGCCAGAGCGCGGCTTCCTCTTACCTCAGATGCTTTCTGTCCAGAATGCCTGAGACGGATTCTTTTCCACTCTTGAGAATGCACCCAAAACCGATAGTTTGAGGCTGAACTGCAGGACGCCGTGATGATGGCATATTCGGCCTGAGCATGCAGGGAAGTTAAGGCTACGCTCGGCCACAGCCACGTCCAGCAGGTGGAGGGGAGAAATGGCAAAGAACCTACTCGGGAGTGTGAGAGATGTATGGCTCCCGAAGAGGGGCAGAGAACAAGAAGATGTCCTGTGTTAGCCTGAGCTTGGAACCTTACCGGGGTTCTGAGGCACTCCTGGCCGGTGGCATTAGATCCTCCGAGGGAACCAGGACTTGCCAACCTATAGGCTGAGGGACCTGGTACTGTACTCACACAACAGTCGTGCCAAAGAGGGTGAGTAGCTCACTGGGGAAAAAAGCACAGAAGCCAATGCCCGCTAATGGGTTCTCGGGGAAAGAAAGGGTTCCTGAGCAAATTGTCGACTAGTTTACTCTCTGGTGCAAGCCTCAGTTGAAAGTCCTACATTCCGCTCAGATGTTACAAAGTCTCAATGAATTTACATTTTCTAACCCCAAGCAGGATCTCCCACTTCTAAAGTCTTGGGTTCCCAGAGGTCCTTCCTCACTGTAAAGCTCTATGCTGTGCCACACACAGGCTCTGAAGATCCAACCAGGGTAGAATTACTTTCAAGTCAACCTCTGAGAACATCTTAGACATTTGAAACCAACCAGCCAGCAAACAAGAAGGGCTAAATTCAAGTGTTTGTAGTCGTGAGACTTTTTACAAAATACCAGTAATAAAGAATCAAAGGTGACATCATTGCAAATGGCCTTCATAATCCTAATTCAAGTCAGAGTGCAGCTCCGCCACAGAAGCATGGGTAACTAGGTATCAGTATTCAAGAAGTACAACTGATCGTGAGTTTTTCCTGTGTTCTTGCCGTTTTCTGGGTAGTGATCTGGGCCCTGTCAGCTTCCCCAAGTGTAGACCTGAGCTGCACACAGCCCTCTGGAGTGAGAAAGATGAGCCTCAGGCCTGAGTGATGATGTCTCTATCCTCCTCTGAAGTACTGCGCACTCCTTAAAGACGTTCCTCGTGTTGTTTATTTGTTCACATTTTCCACAATCCTCACTTCACAAATAAATTGCCACCCCAAAACATTCTGTCACCTACAGATTAGACTTACAGTGAACGAAAATGAAAATTCAGAAGGCAGAACCTCAGGGCCTCTGGTGGCTAAACAGAAGACTCAGGATTCACACACACGTGCAGCCTTGGTGTCCACCTCCTGGACAGCAGATCTTTTTCCCATTTAGACGGAGCTAAGCTTTGTGTGGGGAACCCTGGGGGACTCCTGCAGCCAGAGCTGCAGTCCTGCACGGTGGCCGGTGTCGCCAAGGGCTGTGCTGCGCCGTGAGCGCCCGGCGCACTGTCCACACCGGGTTTTGCGCATCTTCGGCGGCGGGTGCCTAAGATTCCCGTACAGGATGAGGCCCCTGCCGGGACCCTGCGCAGCCCCTGGCCGTCTGCGAGAAGCTGGCGCAGAAGAGCCCTCTGCGGGCCTCTCGGCTGGCACCTCCCGGGCTTTCACCTCTCTGGCTCGGCCTCTCTCTGTTTCCTGGTTTCTCGGAAAAGCTCAGCTTCCCACACCTGCGCGAGCGCTCGGCACCTGGAGCAGACTGCAGAGAATGCGAATGTGGGTGACACAGGTCTCCTGAGCCTCCCGAAGGCCACAGGGCAAGTTGTCATTGTGGGGCACCCCACCTGTGTAAACGGCGGCACCCCACCCCCTCCGCTCAGCATCTCAGCTTCGTTTCTTAGAGGTCCACAGTCCCCCAAAGAGGGGAACTATCCCTGTCCCCTTCAAGTCACTCCTGTTCAGACCAAAAGCTTTCATTTGCTTGTTCTCGCTTGGACTAGACTGATTTTGCTATTTGTGCCGGTCCTGGGAAGATGTCAAACACCTATTTTCTTTGTATTTAGTCACCCAGGTGCGGAGCCAGCCTGAAAAAGACAGCGGAAGGAGTTTCCCGGACGGCGCTGTCGCTCAGCAAGCCTCACCAATCCCTGCGCAGCTTGCTCTCGGGCCCGCCCCTTTGGGGCGTGTCCTTCATGAGTGATAGATGGAGCCGCCCGGCCCTGCACAGCCCAGCCCACGTTGCTGCCGAGATTGAAATGCAGAACTCAAGCCTCTTTCATCGGGGCACAGACTTCCTTTTACTCCTTCCTTTTGCACTCGTGTCGCCTCCTCCCGAGGAGAAGCTGAGACACCGGCAGCTGAGAGCAGCCACGAGCCGGGCCCCCGAGGCCGGGAGGAGCGTTCCCTGCTGGGAGAGCGGAGCCGGGCCCGGGTCGGTGTGCTGCTCGGAGCAATGGGTGAGTGGCGGCGGGGCCGCTGTCAGCCGCGGGAGGGAGGGCGCGCGGGCGGCGGGCGGGCGGGGGCGCCGGCTCGGTGTTGACTTTGCTGGCTCCTGCGGTTGTGGGAGCGCGCTAAGGGTCAGCGGCGCGGGCGGCCCTCTGAGCGCGGCTGCCGGCTGCGCTGATGCCATTTTCTGGGTGCGAGCGCCGCCGGCGGTGGCATCCGCGAACCCGCGGCCCCAGGGCGATCCCGATGGTTTCACGCAGGCAAACCAAACAGAAAAGCCCTCGGGGTCCCTGCGCGTCGGGGAGCCGCGCGCACGAGGGGGGCGGAGAGGAGGGGCCCGAGGGCTTCGGGGCGAGCGCGGCGCGGGCGGCTCAGCCCTCGCGCGATCGCGGCGGCCGCCCCCACCGCAGGAATGAGGACGGTCGGGCGGGCAGCGCCGCTTCCCCGGGCCTTCGGCCGACGTCGGACCTCAGGTCTGGGGCCCCGGGCGTTAGTCGGGCGGGCTCGCCACCCCGCCGGCCGGACGCAAGGCGAGGCCCGCGGCCCTCCCACGCCGTCCCACGCCGTCCCACGCCCGGGTGCGCGACCCGCGCCGTGTGTTCCCTTCGCAGAGCCGGCCTTCGGGGAGGTGAACCAGCTGGGAGGGGTGTTCGTGAACGGGAGGCCGCTGCCCAACGCCATCCGGCTGCGCATCGTGGAACTGGCCCAACTGGGCATCCGACCGTGTGACATCAGCCGCCAGCTCCGGGTCTCGCACGGCTGCGTCAGCAAGATCTTGGCGCGCTACAACGAGACGGGCTCGATCCTGCCGGGCGCCATCGGGGGCAGCAAGCCCCGGGTCACCACCCCCACCGTGGTGAAGCACATCCGGACCTACAAGCAGAGGGACCCGGGCATCTTCGCCTGGGAGATCCGCGACCGACTGCTGGCCGACGGCGTGTGTGACAAGTACAACGTGCCCTCGGTGAGCTCCATCAGCCGCATCCTGCGCAACAAGATCGGCAACTTGGCCCAGCAGAGCCACTACGAGTCGTACAAGCAGCACCAGCCGGCGCCGCAGCCCGCGCTGCCCTACAACCACATCTACTCGTACCCCAGTCCCATCACGGCGGCGGCGGCCAAGGTGCCCACGCCCCCCGGGGTGCCCGCCCTCCCGGGCTCGGTGGCCATGCCGCGCACCTGGCCTTCCTCGCACTCTGTCACCGACATCCTGGGCATCCGCTCCATCACCGACCAAGGTAAGGGCTCCGAGACCGGGTGCGAGGACGTGCAGTCTCCCGCGGGGTCCTCTCGGGCCGGGTCTCCGCCACCACCCGAGGCTTTTTCCTTTGGACTCCTAAGGAGTCTTCCCAGGGGGTGTCCTGATCTCATTAACTTGAAACTCTTGCCCCTGGTTTCCTCGCCACACACAGTCTCTCTTGCCTCATCTCAAACTACCAGACCCATAACATCCCCCGTCCCCGACACATGGTTCGCATTTTCCACCCTCCCCCGCCTCCCGCGCCGCAGCCCGCGCCCGGCTCGCTCACACCGGCGGCCCGGCCGGGCAGGGGCGCAGCCGGGAGGGGCGGACGCGCCGCGCGCAGACGCCCTTGTGGGCAGCTTGCTCGGGTCCCGTGCGGGTGGAGATCGTAGTATTCTCGGATTCTGGCAATCAGGTCAAATTTGCTGAAGCAGGAAGTTCAAATGTCACCTAATTGGTTTCATTCTTATGCCTCACTTCACTTTCCTCGGAAATGAGGTCCTGGTTACTAGTGATTTGGTTGTAGTTCTGCTTCCCTCCCACCTCCCTCACTGTCTTCCACTCCCTGTCTTGTCCTCTCTTCCTCCCTCCATCACTTCCTTCCTTCCTCTGTCTTGCTATCCCCTTCTCTCTGTCCACTCTGAACAAACATCACTGCCACGGGGGTGACGGAGACCACATGCAGGGTAAACACTCCAAGCCGTCCTTTTTACTGTTCTTGCTGATTTTTCTTGAGGCTGCTGCTTTCCCGTAGGGTCCTCTTGGTCCCTGGCAATGCCAGTGGATGTGTATCCAGTTCTTGCACTTCTTAAAAAAAAAAACTTGTACCAGCCCTCCACTGCATCCTTTCCTTTCTTACCCCTAACTCTGCGGTGTCCTGAGCATCTTTTCCGTGGTGTCAGAAGGATTCCCAGAGCCCTCTGGCCCGGTCTGGTTTCTTCAGAAGATCTGAGTTTGTTTTCCTTTACTGTACTGTTAAAAAATTAAAAAAGGTGTTGGCCTCTTTTCTTGGGAGGGTGAAAAGAGTCAAAGTATTCTTGACACCAAGATAAGAGAGCCTACCTTCTTAATTTCTCAATATAAAGTTAAAACTTGGTAGGGAAAACTAGACAAAAGGCAAATGGTTCCTTTAATTATTTCCTGCTTTTTGGAAATAAGTACCGTCATACTAGCACACTTATGTTTTTAAGTAATTAAAGCAGGGCCTTAATTTCTCATATTCTGGTTTTCTGTCTGTGAATTTACAAGAGCCCAGCTCTGTCTTATTTGGAACTGGTTGGAGCTTTGGTTGGAGAGCGTTTGCCCTTGATTTATAGGATAAACTGACCTCACTGACATTTAAAGGAAGCCCCTGTTCATGGGAAAGTGTGAGATCAGCAGAAATGGGGCTCACAGGGGGATCTCAATTTCTTAAGATAACTTCAGGCTTGTGCCCACCGACTGCCTTTTGTCTGGGAAGGCAAAAAGAGAGAGGTGGTTCTGGACCAAAACAGTTTCCTGATACCTAAATAGGAGCACAGTCCATGGTGGGGGGGAGTGCATGAAAAAGGCTGACGGAGATGAAAAGAAAAGTTTTCCCTAAGGATTCTACAAAAAGACCAAGTGTCAATTGGGAAAGTGTTGGATTATGGAGACGAGCAACTCTTCCCTGTAGCTACTGTTGATGATTCTGGATGCCAGCTCTAAACAACCTGGTTTCTTACAACTTTGTGAATATACAACGATGATTCCTACAAAATGAACTTCCCTTCCAAACACTTTATCAGATGGAAGTGTTTAAAATCAAGTCATAGTGTTTTGTCAAACGTGGCTATTCTGCCCGTTAGACCTGGAAACAATACATTGCTTCTTGTCTTCAAATCTTTCCTTTTTAAAATTACAACGATTCAATATGCACAACCCTAAGTGTCACAGTAATCATCCTGTACAGTGTTGTGCTATGTATTTTCCTTAAAGCTCCTTCAAGAACAGAAAAGGTAACTATTCTAGATCCTTCCTTACTGTTTAATTCTACTTTCATTTTCCTGACATTTAAAAAAATTTCTCTTTCTTATACTTAAAAATACATCGTGGTGTGATCCTGCCATTGACACGCATAGATTTACAAAGACTTACTTTTTATCACAGACACGTAGCCTCACCTATTTAAGGTGCAGAGGCTGAGCAGGCAAGGCAGGCCCAGGCACACCCGAGGCGAAAATCCGCGCCCGTACATTTTGCATGTGTAGTGTCCGCAGCATTTAGTTATTTGTTTGCAAAGGACTTAGGTCTTTTGTTCCATCTGTTGACATAAGTACCAGCTCCCCACGAGCAGTGAGCACTTCTCTGGATGTCTCTGAGCACCGGCCCAGGCACCCTTAGGTTCAGATTCTTCATTTTCAGCCTGTCCCCCTTCCTGATTTTGTTACCCTCCCTCCGCTCAGCCCAGAGTTGAGATCGGGAAGTGGAGAGCAGGACGCTCAACCTCAGGGGTTCTTTCTTTGATTTGGGAAAATTCTCAGGTTTCTTCTACTCATTTCCCTCTGGAGACCAAGGGAGGGAGAAGGGAAATCAAAGCTCACTGAAAAAGGAGAAAAAGGGATTATCTTCCGCAGATTTGGGTGAAACAAGTCAGAGGGGCCTACTCTCGGGCCGCTAAGGCGTCCCCAGGTCGCAGGCAGGAGGCCGCTTTTGGGCCCGCGCAGCCGGGGAGGCCGAGCGCGGGGCACCGAGCAGGAGGTCGGAGCCCGGGGCGCCGGGTCGCGGCGCAGGAGGGGGCGCGGGTTAGGCCTCGGCCTGACTTCTTTCCCTCTTCCCGGCAGTGAGCGACAGCTCCCCCTACCACAGCCCCAAGGTGGAGGAGTGGAGCAGCCTGGGCCGCAGCAACTTCCCAGCCGCAGCCCCGCACGCGGTGAACGGGCTGGACAAGGGGGCCTTGGAGCAGGAAGCCAAGTACGGCCAGGTGAGGAGCGCGGGCTGGGCCAGGTGGGCCGGCGGCGGCGGGGCTTCGGGCCGGAGGACCCGGGCCCAGGTCTGCGCCGGCCCCGAGGGAAGCCCCGGGGCCGGATCGCAGCCGGTGGCGGCCGGAGCGAGGCTCTTTGCGCCGCTCGCAGCCCGGCTCGAGTTAACCCGAGAGCGACCTTCCGACGGCCCGGCCCCGCGGCCCCGGGTTCCGGAGCAGCGCCCAGGGCGCGCGGCCTGGGACGGCGGCCGCCACCGGCGGAGACCGAGGAGTGCGGGCAGCGCCACGAGGAGGGAAGAGGGGCCGCCAGATAGACTAATCAAATGACCATGTCCCGATTAAACGTCACGTCCTAATCTCCAGGGAGATTAGTGAGAAAACCTCAAATTATACAGACTGGCTGTGTGTGGACCGCCTAATTTTCCTTTCCTCCCTTCAGTCTGACTCTCCAGAAGAAAAGTGAAAACATTCCTGTTTTTTGTTTTTGTTTTGTTTTTTTTTTTTTTTTTTTTTTTTTTACAAAACAAAAACTCTAACCAACCAGTTCAACAAAAGCCAGAGTCCCAGTGTCAATTCATGACTATGCTAACTAGAGTCAAGAATGCAAAACTCACAAACGGGACTTTAAGGCAGTGTAAGGTACCTCTGGAAATTTCTCAACTCCAAACTGCAGTACGAAAGCTTCAGAATACTTAGTTTTCGTTTATTTTGAAGTAAAAACTTCCAACATTTTCTTGGAAATCAGCTTCTAGAAACTAAGTGGAACTTGTTATTCTCAATCATGAATGGGAAATCCTAGTCCCGGGTTTCTCCAACGAATCCCGCTTCCACCTCCTCTGCCCTCCTAGATTTTGTTGAAGTAGGATCAGAATCCGCCTTAGTAGCGATCCAAGGGTCATAGAAAATAGCGAGGGAAGATAGTCTTTTTCTTGAATCTGTTTCTATTGTATAGAATGCAGTGAGATATATAAGCAAGTTTGTCATTTTCTGTTACAAAAGCGCAGTAGTTTACAGACAAGCAATATACACAGTGGCGAGGAGTTTTGACCTTCTGGCAACACTGTTTCTGCAAGCTATTCAATTTTTTTTAGAGCGTTTATTGTTTCATCTTTAAAAATAGAAAGTAATAGTCCCAACCTCAAAAGATGTTATGGGGATTCAGTGAGATAATACAGTTATATGATCCTTTGTAAACATCCCACTGATTTTTAGAACCAGTAATATTTAAAAGAATATACTTGGTTGAGAGAGCCAATAGTAAAAATAAAGTCAAGGTATTTCGTTGGAAACAATAGAAAGTGTATATAAAGCACTGAGCATAGCAACAAACATTTAATAGGTGCTTAGGGCTTTCTTATTATGTCATTTCTAAGAATAACACTGAGAAGTATGGAACTGAAAAATAATCTCTAGTTTTCCTCTGTATGTGATAAGCTCAGTTTATACCTAACAAGGTCTCATTATATAAAACCTTTTTATAGCTCTTTTCATTTTTTTGTTGACTCATATATATAGCATTAAAGCTTGTATAGGAATTGTTAATTTATAATGCACTTCAAAGTTCATCTGACAATTTATCTAAAATTTTATGCATGGTTTCAAAATCTATTCTGTATTATGAATATTAAAAATTTATTAGACTATATACACTATTTTAAGTGATTAATTAACCAGTTTTATAAACGGAGGCAATTTGAAGAAATGGTTGAATCAGCATTACTCTGAATAATTAAAAGAACTAGTTTCTTCCAGAATAAAAAGATATTTACATTAAACTAATATTTGAAAAAATTTTAACTGTAATATTTCTAATCTGTATTTCCATGTATACAGGTAGGTAGAGAATTCAAATGTTGCAGAGTTTCAAAACTTGAAGAACTTCTGGGTATAATGTAAGCCAGTGACTATCACTGTTATCCAAATAATACTGACTGTCAAAGATATCCTAAGTAGATAATAGACTTCTGCTGTCTTTTTTGGAGCAATTTTAGACTTTGGATATTGATTTCAGTGAGGATGAAACTGTATCATACTTGCTCATAAAATGCAAAGATCAAATGTGTTACGTACATGCGTGCATTTCCCTTAGCAATATTCAAAGAATAACTTTGGTTTCTAGATAGAACTTTCTCAAACGTCCTCATCAAATTCCAGCCAACATATACTTGAAAGTGTTTGACAAAGGAAAGGTGAATAGTTTTTCCATAACACTTTTAGGGTATTCACAGTTATTGAATAGTTCAGTATTGTGATACTAGTTTTAATGTAGTATATAAAAGAGGAAGTTGAGAATTTAGGATCATAGTACTTAGAGAAGATTTTCTGGGAAGACACCTGTAAAATTACCAAAGGGCTAAGCTGCCCGCTGATTACTGAAACTATTAACTCAAACAATGGAGAGTTTCTGTTTTTATCTTAAACTGATTTAAGACAGAAAGACACTTGGTTCCTACTAATTAGAATTGCACACATATTTCAGCTATGTACAGACCTATCTTTTGATTTTGAACATTAGAATACTTGCATTTATCTTATATATTAATATTACCCTGTAGTTGATTTCTTAGTGTCATGCAGAAGCCCTTACTGTCTGTCTCTGAAGGTAGAATATTTATTTATTTTAGTTTTTTTTAAAACCCTGCTTTTAATATTGGACCAGAAACCCTTCCTCTCAACTAATTGCCAATGGACACACTTTTGTCTGGTTCTTAATGACTGGTTCTGTTTGTCAAAAATATAAATACTCTGCTGAATATAATCAAATAGCAAAATAATACTACATGGGGAAGCAGAGGGGTTTGGGTAAATCTGTCCTTTTACCTGGAACTAAGTGAGTTGATGTCTCATTGTATTCAAACACTTTATAAATAATTATATGGTTCTTGAAAACCTATACAAATGTTAATACTTTCTCAAAAAATATTGTATAGTACCCTAACATATTCATTTTGGACTGGCATAATTTAACTCAGCAAGTTTAATACCACTCACAGATTGAAATGTCAGAAATAGTCTATAAATACTTTAACTTCAAAAAGCTCAGAACTTAAAAACTTTTAAAGAGAGTTGAACTAAACAGATGATTTAACCTGAAATTCTCATGAACATACACTAGTACCTTGTGTTTGAAGTGAAGATAATACTTCAGAAAACTGAATGTAATTTTTATTGCATTATTTTTAAAACAGGCTGACTTTGGGAACATACTGTTCTCACGAAGATTGAAATATAGTTTCACTGAATTTTCTTTGAGGCTAACTTTTGCTAAATAATTTATAAGAATGAAATCTTAGGCAAATGCAAATAGTCTTTGAAGTTCATAATCATATTATGAAAAACATTCTTTGACCTGGTCTCCTTTGAACCAGTATTATTTTAGTACAAAATTAATTATATATATATCTGTAAAATTTGTCATCTAAAATAGTAGGAAAAAGTTATTTTAAATTCTAGATCTTCTTACCACAGGAAATGATAAATGTTTGAGGTTATGGATGTATAAAATACTGGTTTAATCATTGTACACTGTGTACATGTATTGAAACATCACACTGTACCCCTTAAATATGTATGATTATTGTGTCAACTAAGTCTAAAATAAAACTTTGGAAATAAAACATTTTAAGGCTACATCAATTTAATAACATTTTAGAAAAATAAAATTCTGAGAACAATTTAAATACTGTAGGAGCTTCCCCTTACCTGCAGACTTTTAGATTTATAATGATTAATGTAATTAAGACCCTTTTAGATAATTATCAAAATCATATTTATACGTGTCCCTTAATTTTGTCAGATTTATTTTACTAGGTCATTATATTATGTATAATGGAAGAATAGTAGTCAGAAAAATGAATTCCCTAACAATGAGAAAAATCTGATTTATTTTTGGATTTGAAACTTTTTCTTAATTACGATATTGAAATTCTAAGGGAAACATTACTCTGTGGCTAAAACTACATCATTGCAAGGCCAACATAACCTAATTTATTAGAAGGGCAGGACTAGGTAGAGCAGATATGTGGACAGTAATCGTCAGTAGAGGATCTGGCAATGTTATGTGCATTTTCTCCAAGAAAATGCTGAGTAGGAAATTTTCAGAATTTGAAAAACAGCTTACAATTTCTAATTGCCAGGCCAATTGTCATACCAGTTTTTTTCTGTTAGAAATGTTTAGGTACTAATGCATTAGCGTTTTCCTGGAGACAGCAATAAATTGAATGCCCCCAAATCAAATAATGAATGGCTAGATTAGAACTTATGTTACTTTTTCTAACAGCTTTATCCATTTTTCTTACTTAAAATGTAATGCTTATTCTGTAGCAAAGGGTGCCTAGCCTATTGTTCTTAAAGCAAGAATATCACATCTCTTGCGTTTACAATCCTGAAGTAACAAGTTCATAAAACTCCATGGATAGGTCCCATGGGGGGTACAGTGCCTTCAAACATTTTCTCCTCTAGCCTTCTGCCAGTATAGCATTCTAACACATTCATTAAAGTTATCTTCTAAAAACTGGAAAACCTAGTTTTCTAATATTTTGCAACAAGTGGAATGAAAACTCATATTTTCATTGATCTTCTGATAACCTTTGCCAGAACTACATTACATCTGAAATATTTTTCTAGACTTTAGTATCTAGGGAAAAGCCATCTTTTCTTTAAAATATTTATTTTTTCCAAAATAAATAGTTTAGGGTTTTTTATTTCTTTCTTTTTTTCTATTAGTAAATTCCATTCTTGGAGTTAGGCAGAAGACAGTTTGTTATTCAGAAGGCCTCTTGCACAGTCTCCTTCAGAGGAAATAATTCCATGGCCTTCCTGGAAGATCTACGTGATAAAAGAGGTTGATGGATTGAGGTCTTATTTATGAAATATTTGGGTAAAGTCATTTTCAAAAATGAGATTTCCATTACATGCCCATTGCTGGGGTTTCATTTGGAAAATTTGTTTACTCTTCCCTCGGGATTCCATATGTTAGTTGATTTATAAATCATATTTACAATCCAATTAAATGGAGTAATTTAACATGTTTGCTCCCACTATATTTATGGTACACATTTGGTAGTCTCTACTGAGCCTAACTAGCTTTTCAGATTAATTACATGCCCTTCACTGAAAACATTAAACAGATTTGAGGAGTTTAAGTTATGTACTCCTTTACTGGAAAGAATAAACAAACATCAACGCTACCTGTAGTTGTTTTCTTTGCGGTGGAAAAAATGTGCTCTTTCAGTGATTGGTTCATAAATAATAATTACTTTACCAAGTCGAGATTTATATATTTTACTAATGTCAAGTTTCAAAATTAATAGTGAGAAAATTGATGTGATTATTGGGTTAGGAGAACGCGTGGTAACACTGGCGGGAAGCAGGTACATTTTGAAACGCATTTGTTCTTTTTTGCTTATTTCTTTTTTTCTAAATTTCTCCATCGGAGCTCCAAAACTACAGTGAAAAATTAAGACAGTGTCCTCTGTCACTGTCTAGGTCATTGTTTAATCTGAGGGAAAGCTCAGAGCTATTTTTTTCCTTCCTCCCTTCCCCCTTCTTTCTTTCCGCAAACACTTTAGCCTTGACTTTTTCTACAACATGAAATCACTTCTCTGAGCCGTTCTTTGTATACTCTTTCTGCAGTACAAGGGGGATTTTTATCACTAAAGTGACAGCATGTATTGTGGATTTTAAGGAACACTGATATGTTTTCAACTACTCCAAATAACAGCATAAGGCAAGTTTGATAACAACAGAAATTGGACCTCTATGGGAAAAGTTAGTAGTGTTTTTTTTTTTTTTTAACACTTGACAAATGAATATAGTCATGGAGTAAGTGGGACACCTGAAGGGAGACTTAAATTCAGCATTTTACTTTCCAAGTTCCAGGAGCACTGTCTAAGATGAGAGTCCAGTGCAGTGTAGTTTCTCAGGAGCATATTCCAGGGGCCGTGTCCCTGAGCAAATAGATGTGGGCCTACATTGGACACTGCAGAAAAAAGAGCGAAAGAGCCCTAGAAAAGGACTCAATAAGGAGCAATCATTCCAAGGGCCGGGCTATGAGGAAAGAGAAGATGACAAAGCAAGTTTAAATTATAAATATAAATAAAAAAGCCTGGGTAGGAAAATTGAGTTGTCATGGAAAATAGAATTCAGTGATAGCTATTTTTTGCTAGCTATTGTGTCAGGTATATTAAATCATTTAACATCATGTATTTATAAAATGTGGAATAAAGGATGAACCCAGGACTTTGTGCATACTAAGCATGCATTCTACCACTGAGTTATACCTTTAGCTCTAGCATTGTTTTTCTGGGCACACACTGGCATCAAAAGTATTAATTACTAATTAATGTTAAAAGAAGGCTGCAGATTTAGCTTAGTGACACCGCTGCCTGCCTTGCAAGAGCAAGACTGTGAGTTCGATCCTCAGTATGGGGAAAAATAAATATATATACAATTAATGTCAAGATAAGACTGAATAAATATGTGAGGGCACACCTTTCTAGGACTGAATTGAAATGTTCCCACTCCAAATTAATTCCTAGTCCATTCTTGGAAAATCCTGAAAAAAGGGATCACAAATACAGTCTTTATGTAATGCTGGATTTTTTCCCCCTGCAGTTTGATAGCTACTTTGATATTTATTCCTGACAGACTTAAAGTATATCTCCTTGAGATGTAGCCAACCTAAAAAGGAGGAAAAGCAATTTTTTTAAAAGAAGAAGTAAATGAAGATCTAACGATAAAAACAGGACCAGAAAAGGAAAGATCTTTTCTAAATGTCATGTTATGAAAAGATGCCCTAGTCTGAGATTAAATTGTGTCTGTCTTCTGTTTAAGCAAAGTAGCATGAAATGCTGCAGAGAGCCCTGCAGCAGACAAGGGTGATACATTGTTTTAATATATGGCCAGTTGAACTGGAGTAATTAAATAAAACTCTTCATCTGTATCCTTGTATATCAGAAGGAGATCATTTTAATAATATGCAACAATGATATACAATAGTGGTTTCTTTCTTAATGATGGTGTACTTTGTTAAAAGTTATAACTCTTGGGGCCTCTTAAAATATATTTTAATTTAAATTGAACATGGTAATATACATATATACATAGATATAGATATAGATATATGATTTTATAATTTGGCATACTCAAAAGTTTATAGTGAAGTAAAATTTGTTAGTCATAATTTTGTAATTGCTTCCTCACTCCATTCCTAGTGTTCCAAGAGTAAAAACTGGAAAAAAAAGAAAACACAGTATGTGTTTTTGTAGACCAGATACAGGATTAACTCCTATGAATTTTTTTTCTTTCTTTGTCAGAAATCCATGAGCAGTACTAAGTTACATGCGTATCTTCTTTATACTGAGGAAAGTTTTTGAGAATCTACCATTGTATTCTCATAGATGTGGAATAAAAGATAATAACCAAATGTAAAGTCCTGAGGTCCAGCCCCAGTACAAGCACACAAAAGAAACAAAAAACAAATCTTCATAAATCTTTATGTTTTAATTTAATTAGACAAAGTATCTAATTTGTTTCTGGTTTACTTAACTCTAAGGAGTAAGTCAGATTTCTAACAATTCTAGTATTTATATTTTATTCTCATTAGGAAATAAGTGGATGGGTTAGTCTGTTCATGTCACTACCAGGAAGTAGGAGTTACATTATCTCTAAGTAGTATAGAAATCGAGGAGGAAAACTAAGCCACTTGAAGAAGGGTGCGGAGTGTTCCTGCCAGAGCAGGATTAGAAATCAGGGTGTTTTTAGTGTTGTTAATAGTAACAATAACAACAGTAATTTACCGGATGCCAAGACAGCAATGGTTTCTAGGCAGGTTTGCCTGCCAGGACTGCTACATTATGTCTGCAAACAAAGATTTTACATCTAAATTCGTTTCAAGAGATTTATCCATGTAGTTTAAAACACTCACATCATATAGCTCAGAAACCTTGCACAAAATTTCCAATTTCCAAACCATACATATGCATTTCTTTTGTTTCTGGTTAGGCAATTTTCTTTCTGATAAAAACTGCCATGGAAAAATACTGTCAATCTTTGTCTAAACAAAATATAACAAAACAAAACAAAAAAACAGCAAAACCCTTACAAGACAAAGTGCCTGATTACCTGTCCTTTGTCCAAGAGGCATTTGAATGCAACATTTTAAAGTGTAACCTATGTTTTATTTAACAAAATCTTGCTCATGTTGAGTTCGAGCATGACAGCCCACACTCCGTACCCTTCTTTACCAGAAGCGAAAGCTACACCAACCAGGCCTCACACAAGCTCCTCAACAAAAGACCAATACCCAGTCGTGGGAAAGCTGGCAAAGGCAACGCAGATAGCTGAAAAGTCTAAGAGTATTTAATCACCCTTATTATTTTTTTATTTTAAAAATCTTTTCAGTGTGGAGGCTTTACATAGATACATATTGGATCTTGATTATTGTTAGGCCCTTTGTACCTCTTTTTGGCTTCCCAGTCCCTCTGAATTCTCTCCTCACTCTCTCTCTTCTTCCTGTATTTCCAAGTGGCAGAAATAAATACTGTGAATTTTCTGGTTGTAGCTCCTTTAAAGGTTCTGTGGGAAGAATAATATCTTGCTTTCCGGTGTGTGTGTGTGTGTGTGTGTGTGTGTGTGTGTGTGGAAGTAGCAGAAGTGAATAATGATTTTAGGACATAATTAAGGTCAAATAAAAAAGAATCAGAGAGTCAAGCTAGCATATCACTCACTTACTCAGAATTTACTTTCTGCTTCTTTCTGGGAACCTACGAAGTGTTCACTACTGTAATGTGACTTTCCCCTTCTTTTCCTCCCAGGCACCAAATGGCCTTCCAGCTGTGAGCAGTTTTGTGTCCGCATCAAGCATGGCTCCTTACCCTGCCCCAGCCCAAGTGTCACCTTACATGACCTACAGCGCTGCTCCTTCCGGTTATGTTGCTGGACATGGGTGGCAACACGCCGGCAGCACCCCACTGTCCCCCCACAACTGTGACATTTCTGCGTCGCTGGCGTTCAAGGGGATGCAGGCGGCCAGAGAAGGTAGTCATTCTGTCACCGCTTCTGCACTCTGATGGGAGCTCCCCCCAGACTCCAGCAGCTACACTCGGGGCGCACCCTCTCAGCACAGCCTCCCCCTGCTCCCAGGTTTCGTGTCCTGGCTCTCCTGTGCCCCAACCCCCTGCCTCGAGAGTTGGCACGATGGACTCACACCCTGTGTGCTGATGACACTTAAGTATTTCTTGCCACAACTTCTTTCTTGCAGAAAACCTGACATGACTATAGGATTTAAAAACAAAAGTGACGTTAAGGATTGAATGAAACGTTTGTGTTGCCCACACACTGTTTTAAGGTAGTGAAGAAACCTACACCCCTCAAAGGGCTTAAGGAACTTTAAAACTAGTCTTTGGTAAAACCACACATGTATATTTATTCTAAAGCAACCTGAACTTTTGAAACGTGCAATTGTTGAGATTTTGCAAAATCAATAAAAGAAAACACATGTAGAAAAAAAAAGTTATGTTACACCCTCTAATCAAACAAAGTGACCGAGTAAGCCTTAATTCATCATTAGGAAACCAATCAGTAATTGACCTGAGTGATCCTTTGTCTATTTTTAAGAGATGACCTATTTTGTTTAAAAATATGTGCAGAATTCAAAGCAACTTCTCTATTTAGCTCATCCTGGTGTTGTGACTTGGCTCAAATGCAGCGATGTTTATGTTTTCTATTGGTTTGTAAATAAGAACTCTGGATGGTGGTTGTGTCTTCATGCCATGGGGTACCCCCTCTCCTTCAACCCCGCCCCTTCTTGTCTTTTTTCCTTCTGTCTTTTCTCTCCCGTGCCAAGGTGACTTTCTGGCACCGTCTTTCTGTTTGGTGGTGGGCTGCTCGGGCTCCTGGATCTGGACTTGCCTCCAGATTTTGTGTGTGCAGTCAAGGCTTCAGCATCTCATGAAGGAAACTTTCTTTCTATAGCAGAGGACTCAAACAGCAGATAAAGCAAGCCAGTCTCCTATCTTGTACCCTAACCAAACAACACACATGCCAAGCATACGAGGACAAGAGGGTGGAAAACATCTGAACAAGGTGGCTCTAAAGGAAGTCACTTAGAAACATGTTTAATGTGAAATGTTTTGCAAAGATACTTAACATGAACTTTCTGTTAAGAAAACCACTGTGAAGCTAAATTGTACTGTTATTGTTGGCTCACCTGTGTGTTCAGCAGTCTCAACCCAAAATTATGTTGTAATTTAAAGAAAATGGAAAATTCTGCTCTAATGAATGTAACAATGGCTTGCTGTGAAGTTTACATTGTTGTACAGAAGCGTATTTCCCATGTAGGTAAACTGGTGGTGGTGTTTAGAAATACAAATACTATTTAATTTTAACAAATTCCTTTTATTCATTTCTAGAACACAGGACACAGATTGACCAATATTTCTAGACCAACTTCTTTTTCACTTGAATGTTAACAGTAGAGCTGTGGACTATACGTGTGTGTGTGAGCATGTGGTTATGTGTTGTATTTTAAAACAATTGATTTTCTGGGGAAAAATTCTAGTTTTCCTCTCTTTTGTTTAGGAAATTCTTCCTGCTCAACAGTATAGGCTTAAAAATACATGTTTTAGGACATTGGTACAGTTCATCTATTGGAAAATTAATATATTGTAGGGATTTTTTTTTGGTATTAATTCTGTGCAATAACTAAGGGGACACCTCACTCAGTATGGATGTTACAGATGCGTTTGTTAGGTGATTTTTGCTTCTTCATCTCTGTGCTGTGCACAGCGACATGGCAGTCTAGTTCTGCCACACAGGTTTCATGGCTTCATTCCAAACTCAGCCAGCTAGTTGGGCTAGTTTTCCAAATTGCCAGGATGTAAATATGCAGGTTTCGGACACATATGTTATGTGGGAAGAACTGCTTTTCTGAACAGCAGATATTTTATAGAGAGCTCGGAACTGCATTTATTTCTAAAGCAACTGAGTTCCAGGGCTACAGATAGAGAATTATCACTCCAGGAGAAGAACAAGCAGAAGGAGCAGATGAACTCTCAGGGCCGCAGTCTTCCTTTCCTCTTATGAAACTCCCATTGCCATCTGGAGTTCTCAGTCTGGGGAGAAAATAGACTATAAACTGAATGGAGCAAAGATCCAATCCAGTATTCTGGTGAGGATTTTAAAAGCACGCCAGGCAGCAACTCGCCTGACATCCAGCACAACTGACATAAGGTACAGAATTATTCTTTATCAAATAGTTTCAAGTGGCTATGAGGGGGCCTTTAAAAAATATCAGTTGTTTGTATGGAAACACACTAAATGTTATTTTCTTTATCTAAATTAAGAAATCTCCTCTTATCATTATTTATAAAAATTTCTGGTTCTTGTATTTTTAAAAATCTCATATTAATGATATCAATGTTTTCTTTTCATTTCTCTTCCCAGCCTTATTTTAACAGTTAATTCATACAGCACAATTAAAAAAAAAACAATATAGAAAGCCAAAATACAATTTTCCATTCAAAGCAAATTATGACTTGAAGCCAGTTTTAAAACTGTGAGAAGGAAAAGGAGATGGTTATGGGGTTGGGACTGTTTGATTTTTAAACATTAATGTTATTGGTTAAAGTTGACACATTTCCTCTGTTTCTTCAGGGATGGTGTGTAGTTTCTGAGTTGGTAAATGTACTCTTCAGCAATCCTTTCTGTCTCCTTCACAAGGAGAGGAGAAAAGTTAAATTTCATGGCCCCTATGCACACAATGCTCTTACAGAACACAGACTATTACCTGCGAGGATAGAAGGCAGTTGTGCCACACAGACACACTCTTCTCTCTATTGGTTATCTGCTTTTAATGACCCACTTATTGAATATGGGGCTGAAATATAAATTAAAGGAACACATTGGAAAGCATGTATAGCAGAAGGCTGTGTATGTATATACGGTATGTTCAAAAGCCTTTTATTTTTATACTTCAAATGCTCTAAATTAATAAAAACTAATAACTACCATGTAATCTTCACTTTTTATTTTCAACATGCCTCAGAAAAAATAGCCTCACAGTAAAAATATCCCAGAGTTGTGGTCCTCTAGAACTTGCAGATATTTTTGTAAAATTCAGCTACTGAAGTGGCATTGTTTCAAGATGCAGATGCAAAACTGACCTCAGTTATCTCAAGATGAAACAGCTCATTTTTAGAGTGCATGTTACTATGGAGACCTCTGGAAATGCTAAGAATGTTCTTCTATTTTGAAAGAATTTTCTTTGCCATACAGCAGACAGTATTATATTGTAGATTGCATATTTCACACCTGAAGCTGCCACTTAAATCCTGTAAGCTTTGAGTCTACTCATTCTTTCTAAGAGCTACATGTGTAAAAGATTTCTACAAGGGTAATTGGATACAAACACAGAGGATGCAGATGGGCTCAGAGTGCTTCAAATTTGTGATTTAAAGTGAAAACATCTCAGCAATAAAACCTGTCTTCAAAGTGACCTAGGTGAAGGAACACATTTAATATAATTTCTTGTATTCTATTTGTAACCAAAGACTTCAGATAGCATGATTTAAAAATATCCTTTTAACCCAGTGATATGTAGAGAATTTAGGAAAATAAAGCTGAGGGCCAGCGATTTAGCTCAGTGGCATTGTGTCTTCCTTGCAAGCGCAAGGTCATGAGTTTGATCCCTGATATGCACGTGTGTGCGCGCACACACACACACACACACACACACGTTGACATGTATTCTACTACTGAAGAAAGCTAATAGATTTATATTTTAGTATATCACTCATAAAATTAAGCATTCTTTTTTAAAGAATTAAGCATTCTTAAAAAGCTATTTTAAAATATTTCTTTTAAAAATATTTCTTCTCTTTAAATGTTATTTATGGAAAAAACCAATTCCTTACAAAAATGTTTATATATTGATCTTTTCTGGATTCCAGTTTTTCTCCAAATAATTATTAAGGAACTAGCTACAGGATAATTTGCTCTCAAGAATTTAAGCATGTGTAGGTCTTTCAGAAAAAAAATATTACAATGAATTTTCATTATGAGGCAGTATAAGGAATATATTGTTTTTTATTGATTGATTTGAAAAATTATTTTAGGTTATTAATACAGAAGTGTAGTACATAATGTTTACATTCCTTGTGGGAAGTTGGTAAATGTACATAACATATCTTAATTCACTTTCCACCCCATTTCCCTTTCCTTCCGTTTCCCCCAGCTCTTGTTCTCCTTCCTTTGTACACATGTTTGCAGTTCATAATGTTTATAAATGCCCTGTGTGTTTATTTATTATTTTATCCTTCTTTTTTCTTACAAATCTTATTTTGCTGTTATGAAATACATCTGATTTCTATGCTATTTTCATGTTCAACTTATATTCATATTCAGTCTCATTATTTCATATCATTTTTCTTATCTCTTTCTATATTCTGTCACTTCTGTATCTCTATCATTGCTATATCTCAAACTAGCATCCCAAACTGCCTAAAGGGAAAATCTAACGTATCAGAATCGGCTTTGTTCCTGACGGAGCTGGGTTCTCCGTCTTTGCTGTGTGCCTAGCTTAGCTGATCGATAGCGTCTCCTCCTCGTGGTGCTGTACATCAACCTTTCTTCCCAGTGAAAGCATTGCCTTGGCAATCACCAGTTCTCCTTCAGCCATGCATAAGCATATTCATAAACCAGCAGCATCACTGCACCTCCTAGACAAGAAAATAACTTTTTCAAAATCACAAACTCTGTGAAATAGCATCCCCCCCCCCATTGTTTCTGAATCCCATGGAGTCTCAGGCAGCCCATCTGGCAGAGCTGTTCTGGAGCTTGGATACATGGATATAAAAGTATTGTGGAAAATTCTCAGGGTAAAATCAAGACCATCTTGAACTTCTAAATACATATTTTCCCCATGAGTTTCTGCAACTTTCATCATTTCTCATTGTATTCATTTTCAGGAACTTTTAATTTTTAAAAAGTAAATAAATAGAGACTATTTAGTCATATAAGGGCATGTGGCTTTCTTGTGAACAGAAACCTTCAAATTCCTTGTACAGAAACAAAGGATTTATCTTTTTTACTCCCTAACTAGCATTGTCTTAGTGGCATTCAAGAAGAAAGTCTTTAAGATGGTGTTTGATGGATGAGTCATTTTTCATAGGTTTCCAAAATGGAATGTAGCTTCTGGATGTTTGTAAAAATCTGTGGTTCAAAACTCAACAAAAAGAGGTTGGAGACTTATTACTACTCTGTCTCCAACATACATAGATTTGAAATTGAAATTCTGGTATTGGAGCTGTGTGGCATAAAACTCCCATTTGTCTTGGAAGAGAAAAGTTGTATAAATGGCTACAAAGAGGTTTGCTGTGTAGTACAGAACCAGGATATGACTCAGGAAAACAGGTGCTGTGGTTCTGAATACCTGGACACTGGGAGAAGTATTTGCATTTTGTGTTTTCTCTGACGCAGTAAATAACATGCATCCTATAACTTAGGATAGCCTTTAAACTGTGTGGAAAAATAGGACAAAATAAAACTGTGGATATGTATCTACAGCACAACTTAGTAAAGACGAGGTTGCCTCAACAGAAGATTGTCTTCTAATGGAGAGAAACAGAACTTCATTTGGACTGTAGTCATTCTGTACATACTCCATATGACTTTAAAAAAAGACTAGACTGCACATGTTTGTGTAAACACATACAAAAAATAATTATATGCCTGAAATTTTAATTTTAACCCATGCAGATACTCTGTTAGACCTTCTTGGCCCTGTTAGAATTCTGGCAAACAAAAAGAAGATATACTATGCAAGCGGCTAACATGTATATGATTGCTGTATTTGTCCTGAACTGTTCACAATGTAATGCAAGAATATGCAGAATTGGGTTGCTTTTCTGTCTACTGAGTCAGAGTTTAAATCACAGACTTTGTAAGAGGTACCTGCTTGTTGTTGATCACATAAAGCTGCTACAGCTGTTATAAAAATAATATTGGCTGCTTATCCAAAATGAAGGATAAAAATTCCACATTCATCTTACTTCTGTCTGTCTGTCTGTCTGTCTGTCTCTCCCTTCCCAACTCCCTCTTCCTCTCTCTCTCAATTTTGATTGACCATAACTCAAACATCTTATCTTTCTCTGTACTTTCTTCCTTTGAAATTGCTAGGATGTGCACATTTGAAATGAAGTGGCAGCCAGGTCTTTGAAGGAGGTCATTCATTCTTCCCAGTTTTGATTAGGCTGGACAGTGAGTTCACAATGGTTTTTCATTGGTTTTTAACACTGCACTGATTCAAAACCCCTCATGCAAAATCATTTAAAAGCCCAGCCCAACATTTGCAAGCCTCTTACAAAACTTGGGGTCAGGTTATTTAAGGGTTTTGTATTAAGGTTCCAGTCAGTTATTTTAAGTAAATTCTTCCTGGTCATCATTCTTTTTAGCCCAAACCACTTATGAGAAAGCTGGTTTCAGGCCAGTCTTGTGATTTTTTTCTTTCATGTTAGATCTACTCACAGGTTTTTACTGTGTGGTGATGAAAAGACGTCACATGGAGTAAATACAAAGATGTACAAAATCCCTAATGATTGTTATTATTGGGTTAGTTTTTACACACAAGCCAGTTATGCACAGAATCTATTCTTATATATCTGCAAATGTAAGGGTAGGAGCACTGTCAAAGTTTTTCCTAAATCCATAAATGTTCCTTTCTAAATGCATACTCCGTCCACCAGCTTCAAATTACAAACGATTGTTCTTTATTTCAGGTAGACAGGAAAGGCCATTTATAGGGTTCAGATCTAAGGTAACTGTGCCCGTGTGTAAGTGCAGGAAGCAAGGAACAGCAAAAGGTTAGCAGAAGCAAAAAGGTTTCCAAAGAGGATCATTAGCGTGTCTAAATAGGGGTGCGTGCTTCAGGCCCGCCCAAAACGTGTGCTTGGGAGAATACTTCTATACTTATTCACAAAGTTGTTTATAATTCAAGGCTATTTGCCACAGTGGTTGAGTCTGCAGCAGTTATTTTTTTATCTATTTCCGTAGAAGCAGCTGCCTCTCCTTGCTGGAATTTTGTTTTATGTTTTAGTGGGCCGGCGTCCTCAAGTAAGGCTGAGTCAGGAGCCTGTACCGTCAGATGACAGAGGCCAGGACACAAAGGACACTTCAGTGGCATCTCCAGGCCCCAGAGGTGACTGAAAGGAAGTAACTCTAGCAGCTTATGTTGGCAAGCTGTCCTCCTTTTTTTTTTTTGAAATGAACCTGAGGTAGAACTGAGACTCAACTGGAAGCAGAAGAGAAGGTTTTATCAGGCAGGTTCCTCACTCAGGGACTATGTGTGACTTCATGCAGAATATATTCATACTTCGGTGCCCAAACTCCAACTAGCTGAGGATTCTTTCCTTTCTCCTTCACTTGGTCTTTGCTGTCAACTGGCCAGCAAGGTCCTAAACAATTCTTAATAAACAAAGGTAGGACACTTCTGATGAGGGCCTTCTGCATCTTGAACACTCGTACACAACTCTCCACCCTCAAGATGTCCATCTTTCCAAGTCTGGTGAACTTATATCACTTTGTTAATACAAACACAGAACAATGAAGAGATACTAGAAGACAGGATAAAGAATAAAAGCATTACCTGGTCCAAGTCGCATAATCTTGGGAAGCAGACCTTTGTATAAAGCAAAAATCCTATAATCAAAAGGAGAAAAGCAACATTCATATTCTGAAAATAAAGGAATTGGACCTCAGTTTTATTGAGATGCTAGCTCAGTGTTTAAAAAGAAACTCTTTGAAATTATGCCCAGCCCAAACCTGACGCTATCTGGCTTTGTATTCTCGGCAGCAAACTGGATGAGAAGAAAGAATTAGGTCTTTATTAATCAGGCTATGCTGGACTTGTCAAATCAGAAACAGAACTTTCATCAGTGCAATGGTTTTTGTTTTCAAGACATGTCTTGCTTTCAAGATAGCTGCGATTATGGACAAAATGGCTTTCGTAATTGACCTTAAAAGGCCATAAACTTAGTCTTCATTTTAGGAAATATGAGGCAGTTTAGATGAAAATAATAAAGTATCATTTGTTTTCTTGAGAATAAGATTAGTGAGAAACAGTGAAGAGATGGAAAATAAGACTTTAAAAAAGAGAAAAAAGTCACATTGTTTTTAAAACTTTAGCCTTTTGCAATTCTTATATTTAATTCTCCCAGGAGTATATAGTTCGATGGCATTTGGGTTAAATTTATAATCAGAAGGCTACTACTATCCACCTACGTACTAGTAGGACATAATACACAATAGCATATTATGTAAACTGACAAATAAAAAGTTCACCTTAGCATTCTAAGGCAAACATGCGGTGTAGTGCATGACCGTGCCTCATGGCACGATCTCAGTGGGACAAGAACGTGGTGCCAACACCTCATTATTGTGTTCTCTTGCAAAATTCATTATATATTCCTGGAGCTCCTTAGACACGCCCAACTTAGGAGAGCGTACTGGATCTCATCACACTGGAAGTACAATATGGTCTTAACAATATTTGAGCCTTGGACATTTATTGAAGTAAGAATGTGTTACCCTTCTTCCTGATAGACTGTTGCCATTGTTCTAAAACAGGTTCTGTACTTGATCTCTCCAGGAACTGGCTGAGGCCCTTGAATCCGACTTTTGGCAACATCAAAAGGGATGTTAATGACTGAGGCTATTGTCCCCGAGAGAAGACCAATCCCAAATTTTCTCAAGAACTCGAAGGTTGGATCCTAAAAGAAAAGAAGAATAAAATAACAGAAAAGGAAATGGAGGCCCCTAAATTGGTTAAACACTATAAAGCAATATGTATTTAGGCAGAGCCCTGCGCTCCCCGGCACCCTCCTGTTATTCAGCGGAACACATTAGGATTTCCTAGGCTGGAACTTGTTTTCTTGACAATCCCATTGGCTATGTTTTTACACATGGTCTAAATTGCTGAAGTACACATTTCCTCACACAGGATTTATAAACACAGTTCATAAAGAAAGACTGGTATGGCATATGGGGATGATTTGTATAATTGGGCTTCACAATGTACTTAGTATTACTGTATCAAAACAGGAGAAATCCAAGCACACTATTAGCTAATTGGCCAGAATATTTTACAAATGACAGCAACTTCCACCATGAAGCCTACTAAAATGCTCATTTGTGTGTGGACCCCCAAATGTTAAATTAAATCAAGGCTACTCTCGGTCTGCTGCTATTCCCGTCCAGGTTTTTTGCATTTATTTTCACGTGTAGCTGATCCACTGTACTGAGAAGTGCTAGCTTCCTGTTATTAACAAACCAACTTGGGGCGGCTGCAAAACAGCCTGTGACATTTTGTGCATTATAAACAGTAGTAAGTTAGTGGACTAATTGGCTGAAGAATTTGCAACTCATTGTTCCTGAGTCTTACTCTTCTTTCATGGCAAAAGAGAGTAAGAGGAGGGGAGAGAGAGCGAAAGAGAGAGAGAGCGAGAGAGGGAGAGAGAGATGGAGAGAGAGAGAGAGAGAGGGAGAGAGAGAGAGAGAGAGTTGTTCTATTTAAGTTTAGGCCCTTCACATTGGTCTGATTTGATTTTCCACCCCTCCCTGGTCTGCTTTCTGACATCAAAGTATTTAATTAGGTCTTCTGTGGGAGTCACTTTCCTTCAGACTATTTTTGTGCCCAGTGAGCTCACATTATGCTTTGTTAAAATGAATTTTCTGGGAAGTTCTCATTATGTTTGCAGCCTCTGTTCTTGCCCTAAAGATAAATCATATCATGTATTATATGCTGTTGCCTCTGACCTGCACCTCTCCCACCCTCTCTTTGGGTCTGTGTTTCAGGGGCACTGTCAGAGAAACAACATGAGCTTGTGCTGTCACATTGTTTTACCCAGCAGAAATAAAGAGAAGGACAAGCGTACTGTTAAATACAAATGAATGAATGAAATTCAGGTCTGAGTGCTACACTGTTTCTAGCTTCTACAAAATAAGAAAACTTTTGGAAGCTCTGAAATGTTTGACTGGACCCCGGGCCAGTTACCATCACAAGACTCCTATGAGGCTAAGTATAAAAGGCAAGGGATCCAGTAATAATTCTTGGATTGGGGCCATACAGGTGCTGGGGAGGTTTAAAGGGATTTAAAAACCAACAGGGTGTTTCTACAGGAAAAACAATGCAGTGATTGCAGTATGAGTGAGGTGTGTTTAAATAATTCCCCCTCTCCCCCATTTTTTCTTTTACAAGGAGAGAAAAATGCCTTTATGTTGCCCTTCTCTGTTAGAGCACACAAGCAGAACCTGAGCTTTGGAAGACAGCGCGCTCAACACCAGCTCCAGCTGTCTTGATACGGATGAGGCGCTGGACCCCGCAGAGTGCAGTGATGGGAGGAGGCGTTTAACACCTACCCTACCTGTGACTTGTCATTTTCCTGAGGGATAAAAGTGCCAAAAGGAGTAAAAGTGCTAGGAGTGTTGTACAAGCCTGGCAGAAAGCAGGTAATATTATTATGTAGCCTGTTTTAAAAAGATGCCAAGGTGGGACGCTTCTGTCCTGGTACCTCTGTTGCACAACCAAATTCTCTTTTTCTATTAAGGACAAGTATAAAATGGAGAAGCTCAGGGTACCTCCTCAAATATTTTTGCTTCTCCCATTTCCTGACATTCAGGATGGAGAATGGAGAGTAAACTAAGACACCCAGCGAGGTCTCTGTCTCTGAGTCACTGTTGGTGACTAAAACCTAAGTCTATGAGGCAGCAAAGTTTCACAACACAAGCAAGTGTCACGCCTGAGTTTTCTATTCATTGTCCAGCACAACAGTACTATGACACAGTGGTTCCCAGGCCCAGCCGTGTGCAAGAATCACCTGACAGCTTTACTGATAAAGATATTTGGGCCCTATATCAATTGCAACTCACATTCGAGGGTCAGAATTTCTTGGGAATGTGTCTATAAGTGACTTTAAAAGCTGCTCAAGTAGCCAGGCGTGGTAGCCCAGGCCTGTAATCCCAGTGCTCAGGAGGATGAAGCAGGAGGATCACTGAGAGTTTGAGGTGAGACTCTATCTCAAGAGCAGTTTGACTGAAGCCTCATTTTGGGAGCTAGTGGTTTTGGTGTTACACACAGGTAAAGAAGTAGCCAGTTGCTACTTCCATGAGCATTCTAGGGAGGGGGAGATTTGTCAGGAGATGACCCAAGTATCTTTCTACTGAGGCCATGGCCAGTCTCTTCCTCAACTCCACAGTAGCTTTTTTGGCCAGCACCTTAAGCTGGGGTTGGGTGAGCTGAGGAGAAACCTTGTAGCTTGCTTGCTGTCTGCATTACATCTTGCAAACCATCTGGAAGCGAGTGCAGCTCTGAAATACCTCTCCTGATCACTCCCTGATGGCTACCTCACCTCTCTGCTCTTTGGTTCAAATTCCCTTTACCTTTGTCAGGTTTTGCATCCCTCCTGGCCTCAAGAGCCCAGCTTGTACCTCGCTTCTCTTTCCATGTGCTTCTCGTATCTTCCTACTCAAAGATCTTTCATACTTGCCTGCTGCATAGAGAGTAAAGATAAAGCATTCCCCTTGGCCTGGGGTTACTTTCTCACAATAAGCTTCCAATTACCTTCTTACCCTCATGCTACAGTCTTAGGTTACTATAGTCACACTGGTTAATTCATAGTTACCCTAATATTCCAAGCACTTTCCAAACTCCTGGCTTTTCTTCAAACTGCTCCCAAGCTTTGGAGGATATGAGTGTGGACAGCTGCTGCATGGAAGCCCAGGCATTCACAGGTGAGGAAAAGCAAGTTGAACAGGCCTGGCCTAGCTCAGGAGCACAGGTGAGACAGGAGCGTAGCCTCTACTTCATGAATTTCTCAGTTGCCTTTGGAAGCCCTGCCATGTCCCATGCTGCTGCTTTTAGTCTAATCACCCTATTTTCTCAGCTCATCACCCTAGATTACCAGCCTTCCCCCTTGACCTCTTCCCGTCCTATAACCATCTCACTTTAGTTAGCAACATCTTTTTCTCTGCTCAAGGAAGAGGTAACAATTTTAATAACATCAAATATTTTTGGTTTTTCTGCCAAACACTGCCAAGTATAAATATTTACGCTTTGTATAAATCTACCTTTACAACTTTGAACCGAGAATTATTATTACTGTTCCTTTTTAAATTTTTTTAATTTTTTAATTAATTAATTAATTAATTTATTTTGAGACAGGGTCTCGCTTTGTGGTTCAGGCTGGCCCTGAGCTCAGCCTCCAACTCACATCAAAGAAATCCTCCTGCCTCTGTCTCCCGAGTGCTGGGATTACAGGCCTGCGCCACCACGCCCGGCACTGTGGTATGTGGTACTGGTTGCTGCTGGGCGTGAGTCTCCACACCCAGTATTGTTATGTGGTTACCAGGGATCGAACCCGGGTCCTTGTGCTTGCAAGACAGGCTCCGGAACCACTGAGCTAACTCCCTGGTCCGACTGCTCCTTTTTTTTAAATAAATGAATTAACTGATAGGTTAAATGCAAGAAGAGAATTTTTGTTTCACATAAGTGAGCCCCAAACTTCCTCAAAGCTTACATATTTTTTTCCTGATACTTCTAAGTGCCAATGAGTGGCCCTGTTGGGGCAGTATCCTAGAACTTCTTAAAATTATAAGCAATCTTTTTGGGCATGTACATATGGGCTTTTCTGGGGAAAGTGCCTAAGATTTTCTTATGCTTACAAAATGTTAAAAATGATAAATGCAATCAGTACATACAGTAAATATGCTCTAATAAACATAAATGAAAAAAGCTTGAAAATAATGAGACCATTTTATCTACTAATAACTTCATAAACCACTGAAAGGGCAGTGTAGCATTTAAAACACTAGGAAGTTAGAACTAGGAAATTCTAGTTTTCACATGTACTTACCAGGTAATTCACCTTAGTGAAAAAAAATTCCCACATTCATTATTGCTATAGAGCTCTGTTAAGCACATCCTAGCAGCTTAAGAACTCAGGGGCCCTCAAAAAGTAGTTCTTATCCACTGTCATCAGCTCTATGTGGAAACTTATTAGAAATAAAAATTGGGGGTCCACCCTAGACCTACCGAGGAGGGAGCTCAGCAATGTGTTTGAGTTTCTGATGGTTGCCAAAGTCTGAGAACCATTGCTAAACTCAAGTTTATGATCCATCCTCTTTGGATCCGGGGCTGGATGGTTGATGTTCTAAGATATTTTATTTATTTTGTACATACATACATACATACATATATACATACAGACATATGTATGTATGTATGTATGTATATATATGTTTGGGGTCAAATCTAGGGCCTCATACATATTGACTAAGCAAGTATTCTACCACCAGGTACATTCCCAGCTCTGCTAAGATTCCTCTTAACCACTGGCCTGACAAAGCCCTGGATATGCTGAAAAGCAATCTAAAGGTTTTGTTAATGGAAGCAAGCTTTTGCTTCATTAAGCCTACAGAAATGAAGGCTCTGCTCTTAAGTCTTCAGCCTCTCCCACTCAGCCTTTCAGTCCCAGAGCAAAAACGCATAGCTGTGGGGTTGTGTTGTCTAAGTAAAATCTCATAGAATGTATGCTGTGATATTAGTGCTATCTTTTATAACTGTCTGTATTAGTTCTTTTCTTCTTGCTTAAGCAAAATACTGCAACACACAACTTAAAGGAGTTGTCTTGGTTCACAACTCCCAGTGGGTTCAGTCTATGGTTAGTTGGCTACAAGGCAGAAATGGAAGGGTAGAAGGGCATGGGGAAGAAAGCTGCTGAACCCATTGGTGTCGGGAAGCAGATTGAGAAAGGACAAGTTGGAGACAATATATCTTTCCACGTCATGCACCCAGTTACCCACGTCTTGCCTCCATTACCCAGCTACCTTCCCAAAGCTCCACTTTTGAACAGATTAAAAACTTCTGGGGAACATTTTAGATCTAAATCACAGTATTGTCATGATAAATAATGCTCTTAGTGATAAGTTATTTATTGCCAGTTACAATACTATATGCAAAAATGCAATATTTAAGATAAGTAAATAAATAAAATAACAACCCCCAAGTTCAGCACATAACACTATTTTACAGAGAAGGATATAGTTACACAAGATAGTACTGCCTGTAAGGGGTGGAACTTGTGATATAATATACAATATTGTATGTTATATCACATCACTTCTCAATCATCATTCTTTTGCCATGTACCCAACCAATAAACATTTACTGTGATTTGTTCCAACACTGGGAGCTAGAGTTGTATATGAAGGTATGAGATTCAGAGAAGGAATTAGGGATATGTGTTTAATAAACCATCCTAGTACAATGTGACCAGTATTAAAGGCAGAAGAAATGCAGGAAGAAATATGCAACAGGAATAAAGAAATTGTTCCTGGTGTTTCACTCTCAAAGTCCTATGAGACAATATCTAGTTTCTGCCTCTTACATGCTTAGTCATCATTGTGACCTAGAGCCTTAAGTCATTATTGCAAGTCACCATGTATTAGCTGAATGGCTGAGCTGTCACAAAAATCATACCACTTGATGCATTTTGCCTTTTCCCATGAGTTTATTGTAAAAACTAGAGTAAGAAAATAAAAAATGATAGGCCTATCTGGCCGAAGGTGGGATACATATTTTCTGTATATTTAAGCCTAGTAACATTCTGGAGCAGTTGAGTTACCACATTCCCAAGAATTTCCTAGTGTACAAGGCGATATAGATTTGAAGGGGTCAAAAAAAGTTCATATTTCTTTTATTTAGAAGTAAACAGGCCAAGATTTTGAAGAGCTCCGAGACTGCCACACACCAACCATTGCCACTAGAGACAAGTGCACCTGCTTCTCAGGATTGTGCCCTAATTCTACATCTGAGACCACCGTTCAGACTTTTAAGAGGTGGAAAATAAAAGTCCCCCAGTCACAAGACTAGGAGGTGAACTCAGATGTAACTCAGCCTCAATCAAACAAGAGAGAACAGACCGAAATTATGTAAATGAACATTCATATTGATGAAAAATCTATTGTTACTAAAAATAAAATTTCCATAATTAATTCCAACTATTACCAATCAGGGAACATCCATGTATCAACTGACTTCCTTCACCCATAAGCTCAAACTGTTTTTCTCCAATTCTCTGCTCAAATGTAAGGGTAACTAATCATCATTATTCTCAATATAATTTATCAGAGTTTTTAAAAAAGTTTGCTATAGAAGTCTTTTCTTAAACTTAAAAAGAAAATTTTCTTTAAAATATTTGTTTATAAGGAGTATGTATTACTTTTCCTTGTATAGATCCTTTTCTCTAAGTATTTTCAGATATTTCTTCATAAAATATTTTCCTTATAAGTAAACTAGAGTTAAGTAACCTGAAATTCCTTTTAATAAGGCCTATCATGTTTATTAGAAAAATGGGGAAAAATAAGAACTAAGATATATCATGTACAGGTACAAATTCCCAATGATGAGTGTGATCATGAGATACACTTAAAATGTACCAATAAGCTTAATATAAAAAAGAATGCTCCATGTATTAACTTCATCTATGGTAGCAATTTGAAATATACATTTTTTTTTAACAGCACTACAGATTATAATTAGGGACTCATGCACGCTGAGAGAGTTCTCTGCTATTGAGCTGCATCCTCAGTCCTTTTTGAATTATATTTTGAGCAAGGGTCTTGCTAAGTTACACAGGCTGCCCTGAAATTTTCAATTCTTCTGCCTCAGCCTCCTGGGTAGCTGGGATTACAGGTGTGTGTCAATGTCCCCAGCTCACATGACACATCTTGATTATTTAACTCCCTTGCAGACACTATAAGTGTGAGGTTAAGATTTTATTCCACAAATGGAAAACTTGAGAGAGAAGGTGCAACTTGTCAAAGAAATATAGCAAATGCTAGGTACTCTCAGAACGGAGAATTGACACTGTTCTCTTCCTAGACTTCTCTGGCTGTTTCTGTCACTTTCATATTTGTGGGCATGTACCCTAAGAAGACATGTTTACCAGCTCCTCTTTAGGGAAATCAGTGAGTTTTCTTGACAGGACATATTATTCATAGACTCTCCATGTTTTAGCAAGAGATACTAATATGTGATTCCAAAATGTCAGCACCTATGTTGCTCAATAACCTCTGAAAATTCAACCAAAACCACCAACTCACTAGAATTGCAATCTAGGAGTCAAAACAATTAACCTCCATCACAATACATATTTGTAACTAGTTTAACCATCTAAGCCAAACCATGTGGCCAACAAATAAAAAAAACAGCATCAACAACTTAAGGCAGCAGCACTTGAAGAGTTCGTATGCACAGAGGCCAACTGTGTCTCTCCTTTTACTTTTCCCAGCCTGAGCTCTGAGGACCCTTTGAGTGGCTGCCCAGCTGGCTCCTAGCTTGATAAACAGGGAACCACTGCCTTTCTCACAGGCATTTGTGACTAGGCTCTGGCATCTTCAGGAAGACATTCATGCAGGGATGTGCCAGAAGAAGGGGGTTCAGGAAGATGAGGAAGCAGGATTTATTAGCTAGTGAGAATTGGTAATGGTGAGGGAAAACCGGAAGCAAGTCTGCTACTCTGCAAAAGGGAAAGTTGAGCAGAGTACAGCAAGGGGCCTTTGCATGTCAGGGAAGTCAGCCTCCCCAGTGCATTCAGGCCTCATCTCAGAATCTCTCTTTATGTCCTCTCGGTTTTTTCTTCTTTTCTCCCTGGAACTGAATCATTGTTTAGTTCTCTTGCCACTACATCAAGTATGTAGTCTTGTGAGGACTATGATTCTTGGGGGTATCAAAAGTATTTCCTTGCAGAAATAAACTTCCCTTTCTATTGTAGATTTTAGTTCATTGCATCCCCTCTGTAGCACATCGCTGTGCACACTGATGGGCGTTGTGACCCTGTCCTCCATTTCCTCAAGGCTGCAAGCAAAAAGCAATACAAACACGGTCATGACATATTCCTGTGTGATGAAACTGCAGGAAATCTACTCTAGTTGTGCATTTTTAAAGGTTTCATTTTCTTTTGACTCATCCCTCATATCTTGATTTTAGAAAATCACTTGAAAAAAATCCCCCATGTTATGCAAATTAATAAGATGTGGATTTAATAAGACACTAAATGGAGGATGGATAAGAGTATAGCTGGAGGGATTCTCATCTGGATAGTCACGATGGTTCTTCCATGAGAAATATGTCCACAGGGCAGCCTGAGGAGGGCCAGGTGGAGCAGAGTGAATTTGTGGAAGGCCTGCTTATTGATCTGCTGGAGGCATGTATGGGAGGGAAAGCTGGGATGATGGAAGAAAGAGTCAACCTCAAAATAATCACCACAGGCTTTGCACTGGACCAAACCTTCAAGATCATATTTAAGCACAGTGAATATAAATTCTTAATTTAGGTAAATGCACACATTTAAGATGAGGGACCTAGTCCACATAAGCCTGAATTGTAAACTGACCATTAATCAACGTCTTGAGATATAGCAACACTCACTCTATCCTTCTTTTTCCATCACTTTCCCTAACAAATCTTCCAACAATTAATCTCTGAACAGTTGTTGGCTGAATTAATAAAGATGTATGTTGAGATACAGGAAAGTCGATCCTTCTCTGAGTTGGTCAGCCCCAAACTGTAGTACTGTATATAGTTCTGACAATGACACTGACAAGTCTGATGTACAAGAGGTGGTAAGAAAAGGCTCATAGAGAAGACTACGTCATTGAATGGGAGGATAAAGAGCTACAGATACATTCTGAGAAGGAAAGACTTTGTGACTAGGGTCTGTTTTTTATTTTTTTTTATTTTTATTTTTTAGGTTTTTTGAGACAGGATCTCGCTTTGTAGTTCAGGCTGGCCCTGAGCTCAGCCTCAAACTCACACCACAGCAATCCTCCTGCCTCTGCCTCCCGAGTGCTGGGATTACAGGCATGAGCCACCACGCCCAGCACTGTGGTATGTGGTGCTGGTTGCTGCTGGGGTGAGTTTCCACGTCCAGTATTGTTATGTGGTTACCGGAGATCGAACCTGGGCCCTTGTGCTTGCAAGACAGGCGCTGGAACCACTGAGCTATATCCCCATCCCTAGGGTCTGGTATTTTAAAGAAGATATTCCACATGGAAATAAACTGGAAAGGAGATGGCAAAGGAAAAGGAGGGAGCAGGATTTGTTAGATACAGTACAATAATTAAAATGGCTTCCGGCATTGGCTTCTGAATTCAAATCTCTGGGAGGAATAGGTGGAGATTGGCACTGTCTCTTGGTAAGACTTCTTCAGAACCTCTGAAAGGAAAGGGCTGCACATGTCTTATTCATCTTAGGGAGTAACCAAGACTGACACATCATAGGTGTTTAATAAATGCTTCAGCTTCTTTTATAAAGGCATAATACAAAAGACTGAAGATTTCAGAAGGAAATTACAAAGGATGTACATACACACACTGGCTAAGCACCTGGTCACAACCGCAAGGCAAATAATAGCAGCCCATCATTGCCTTCCTACAGCTGGCAGTAGTGGCCATGGAAATGATGTGGTCTGATGCAATCAGTGTTGCCTCCTGGTAACTGAAGAACGAGGCACTCAGTAACAGTGACCCTCTGCTTTCTTTTTTTCTTTTTTAAGAGAAGAAATTTGCATTTTAGATATTGTTCATTTTAATGGGCCCAAGTCAGCTAGGCATACAGATAGCTCACAGCATACCCTTTCCATTCTTTCTAATCTTGGCTCTCTTTCATTGCTTTTTCATAACTTTGACAAAAGCATATTTCCCCCTGATGTCATGGTATCGTGATGTTTTGTCCTCAGTGAAAATATCTTCTATTGAAGCTTAATTCAAAAATACAGTTGTTTCCACTTTACAGCTATCAGAAGGATCTATTGTAATGTTTGTTTTTTCTTCATGTGAGATAATTTGGGGAAATGCTAGCTCCTCACTCTACAAAAGGTCACTAAACTAAAATGAGATGGTTTAATTGATAAGCATTCTTTAAGGAATGTGGAGTATTCCCAAGATCCTATCCTTACAGGGCTCTGGGCTTTGGAATGATATCAAAGTCTTGTTAAAAGCTCCACATCTAAATGTAGCTATTCAGAAAATAGCCATGAAAATTCTTTTTTCCCCCAAGCTATCTGTTCTTTAAAATATTGTGAAACGCAGAATACTTTTGAATGTCTTAGCCACTTCACTCAAATTATGAAATACATAAAATGACCATAAGAGTTCATTGATTGTTGATTGTTTTGTATACATTTCATATGTGGATTATATAATATATAGTTAAAAGTACCTATATGTTCACATGGTTAATAATACCTTCTTAATATTAAGTAAGTCCAAGTACTATCATGCAAAATGATGAAAAGTATTTACACATTTCTTTGGAAGCCTTTCTGTTTTGGTATGCTTTATCTGTCCCTTACCTCAGTAGAATCACTGGCTGCAAGGAAAACTAATAATCCAGGTTCCCAAAACAAAATTCTGAAAGTTGAAAAACAAAGGCAAGAGCACACTAACAGGCTGTGATGTGGAGGCTGATCGGTGACGTAGAAGTCTTTGCATGATTTCATGACATGCTACCTCTTAGCTTCTACACAGGAAACTTCCTCCTGCCTCTCTTAGTTCCAGTTATGTGATATGTTTGTTTCCTAATATATCCCTCAGTAAAATCATTTCAGGGGGGTCAATCACCTGTACATTATACATCTAAAATATTCCGGCCCAGGGAAACTCTGGAGCTTCCACTCCCTGCTCCCACTTTGCCTCCAGATTTTCCGTGTACCTGCTGCCCTCAGTCTTTATCTTCTCCCACGTTCCTGAGTCGCGCTTCAAGGCAGTGTAGCACTCTCGCCTCTCTGTTCGGCTCACCCGTCTTCTGCACCTTGGCTGGCCGAGCCTCCTCCGCCATCCTCAAGCCACATGGTTTCTGGGAGAGGCCTTTCCCACACACTTTCCCTGCCCCACCGCCCAGCCCGTCTACTTTGGGATCCCCTATGAGCGGCTCTCCTGTTGTGACAGTTGTTGGGGAAGCATCATCACAACTGAGATGATTCATTTCTCTGGACAGCACGTGATTCAGTGTCATCTCCCGCAGTAGACTGACTGCACGTGGCGGATGCGCCATGAAGACTGGGAATGTGTGAAGAGAACGGACTCCTTGAGAAGCTAAAGCGCCTCGTTGTTCTTCCCTTCCATCCACGTGGGTGGCGCCTGACTGGAAAGTTTTGCCTGCGTTTTATTTAAGGAAGTGTCTGAACCCTCGCCCCCCTCTCTCTACCCTCTCCCACAGCCCCTTCCCCCAGCACGCACGCCCCAGAGAGTCTGTGTGCAAACTGCCAATGAAAGATACTCATTTTACCACAGAATCTTGTCACATATCCTGGAATTTTATAGAAAATATATGTTTGCAGTTTTCCCTCAGTGGGTACTAGAAAGGAGAGTTGTTCTTAATGAATCTTTAATGTCCTTGCCCTTCTCATTACCGGATGATTGGTAAGACTAATGATGGAGTAAAAGAGAATCAGAAAAATAAATGGTCATAAATTAAGCTCTTCTATGATCTAAATCTGTTGAGAGTCCTCTTTTCAAAATACAAACAGCTCTGTCTGAGTTCTCTGCTGGAACCCAAAGGTGCATTTTTCATTCAGCTCAGTGCCCACCTCAGGGAAAGACAGAGCGCTCAATCACAAAACCAATACATTTCCACATTTTTTTCTGATAAATTAAACCATGTCTGGAGCCACTTTTAGACATTCCACAGGGTTAATAAAACAAAGAAAATATTAGAAACAAAAAGAAAAAGAAACATTTGCATTTCTGAAAGGCAATCTTCTATGACTACACAGAAGAAAATAAAATTTCTTTGACTTAATGCTATCTTTACTAATATGACCACAGGGACAGATCCAAATGGTTTACTAAGTAAGACAGATTGAATATGTGAAAAATTGTTCTCTCTTAAAATATTTTTAAGCCACACATGTAATTTATATCGTGGTAAAATTCAACACAAGAATTCTATTGTTTTGGCACAATAATATGCAAACATCCTCAGAACAACAACTAAAAGCATACTTTAATCCTGTTGACAGCTATTAACTCAAGGCAGTAAATTCTATTATTATTTTTATTCACAGAAACAAAAAAGTAAATGTGGAGCTAAAAACAAAGTTATTAAAACCATGTATTATTTTAATCTTATGATTCTTTTTTTTTAAGAATAGGAAAAGTTTACTGAGAAACCTTCTGCCTATAAGGGACAGAAGGGGGACCTCAAAGTGGGTGAGCCCCTAATCTTATAAATCTTATTTGCTGTGACATCATAAATAATATATGTTGAGTATTTCCAGTGGCATGAAAGAAATTGTTTTTGCAATGAAAGCTTACTCCCAGGGATATTTGAATAAGATGTCATGATTAACTTAATTGATATCTGTTTCCAGTCTGCTTTACTTTGGTAGCCTCTTTCTGAGGTTTTTTTTGTTTTGTTTTGTTTTGTTTTGTTTTGAGACAGGGTCTCATTTTGTAGTTCAGGCTGGCCCTGAGCTCAGCCTCCAACTCACATCACAGCAATCCTCCTGCCTCTGCCTCTGGAGTGCTGGGATTACAGGCGTGAGCCACCGTGCCCGGCACTGTGGTATGTGGTGCTGGTTGCTGCTGGGCATGAGTCTCCACATCCAGTATTGTTATGTGGTTACCGGGGATCAAACCTGGGCCCTTGTGCTTGCAAGACAGGCGCTGGAACCACTGAGCTATATCCCCGGCCCCGAAAAGATCATTTTTTATGCTGGCATTCCATTCCATTTCTGCAAGATGTAAATAAATCCCTCCATTAAATTTGGCAGTCAGTTCATATCTAAATCAGTCTTTTTCTATTGTAGGCCTTTATTCTTCTTTCAATGTGAACAACTAGCCTCTAAAAATAAATTTGAGAGAATATAACACAGGGCATCACTTTTAAATTGGCAATGCCCAGATTTTACTATGACTTTCCATTCTGTATTTCTACAGATTATAGAAAAGGGATGTGAGGGGGGTGCAGCCCTCAGTAAAGCACAACATTCTGCTTCCATTGTCTGCACATTCCAGCTAATTTCATTTATTGAAATTTTAGCGATCATTTTAAAGGGACAATTTGTATGTGACAAGATACAGGGTTAGAATACCACACCCTGCTGAGGTTTCTGGCCTGTGGTTTTCCCCTCTCTGCTCTTTGGTTTTACTTCAGTAGTGTTCATCTCTCAGACTCCTGTCAAATTTCCTTACCTGAAAACAACAGTTACTGTGATGTGGATGAGACAAAATCATGAAGTTTACAAAAGGGGTTCCAATAGTAAAATGGTACAGAAGGTCAGGAAAGTGATATTGAAAACTGTAACTGACAGACAACATCAATAAGAAGAGTTCATCAAGATCTTAAGAGGTGGCTAAGTTCCTGGTTTATCTCTAAAAAGACAACCTTAGAATTTAGTAAAATGTGCAGAAGTAACCTACCTAATCTATTTTATGAGGTTTAAATTTTTTTTCTGTTGTAAAATAATGTCAGTCTCCTGCTCAGTCTCCTCCCCCCATTCCCAGTCCCTGAAAGTAATCAATATGAATAGTTTCTTAGGAAATCAAACACTTTGAAGGTGGAAAACACCGCAAGACACTTCTACAGAAGTTATATCACATCAGTAAAAACTGGTGAAATGGCCACTGCCTCTCGAGAGCAGAGCGATCCATTGCCGGGGGGAGAGGTGAAACAATAACCCTGTAAACAAACTATCCCCAGTGAAGGCCAGAGACAGCCCACAGCCAAGACGGAATCATGCCTTCAGGGAGCACCGCCTCCTCCTCCTCGCGGTGTGTAACAACTCCGTGACGTTCTTCAACATGTTTTAATGATTATCATACCTTCCCCTTCACAAAGGATTGATTTATTATGGTTTAAATTTAAAGAATACTAGTTTCCCAGTTTTGAATCAGGCTTAGATTACAGAACACATAAAAATCAATGACTTTGTTCTAAGCAAGAAAAACATAGTGTTCATTTTAAGTGCAAAAAGAATAGTCCTGGGGAAAAATTCCTTCTGTGATTCTAAATACGAACCGCTTCCCCCACCCGCCTTCCCTCTGCCCATCACCGTCATGAGCACCGCCACACTTAACACTTCTATGGCATCTTAACATTCACAAACGACTTCACATAGTATTTATTTTAGTCCTCAAAACAATTTTGTCAAATAGAAAGAACAAGTGTAGCTTTTCAGTTTATGAATGGAAGCCCTGCAGCTCGGAGCGGTGAAGGATTGCCTCAGAGCCACTGAGCCAGGAAGGAGCAGCCCTCCTCCCTCAGCAAGGTCAACGGATCACTTCGAAGTGTCTGTCTCCACCTCACATCTCTCCATCAGCCCCGGGACCCGCATCTAACCAATCAGCTCAATGACTGCTCTTTGCTGCTCTGAAGGTCAAGTCAGTTTTAGGTCGATCTGGTAGTAGTCTTCCATCAGCTTGTTTCTCTCAGTATTTTTTTTTCCTTCCTCATTGAATGGTATCATGATCTTTTCAGTTCCATAAATTAAAAATCTAGGCATCGTGTCTGTCCTGTGAGCATGTTTTCTCAACATGTCCGTGTGTTCTATCTCTTCCCCCTATAGCGTCTGCCTTCTGAACAGTTCTCAGATCGGTCCACTTCTCTCTGTCTCTATCATGAGCAGTATAGTCCAGGACCTCACTAGCTCATATTGAAAACACTTCCACATACACACTCTACCTTCCCTTCCCTCCTCCACTCCATCCACTCTCCATGCTTTAGTCACAGGGATCAAGGAATTCCTCTGCTTCAAATCTTCAGCTGGATTCTCACTTGCTGGTTTGACCCACCAAACTCATGTTGAAATTTCATTGCCAAGGTAATAGTGTTAAGAGGTGATGGGGTCTTTGGGAGGTGTTGGGGTCATTTGGGCTCTGCACTCAGAGGAGAACTGATATGGCCTTGGGAGAGTAGGTGAGTTACTGTGAGCTGGGTTGGTACAGTGTCTGGTGCCTTTGTCCCTTTAGCTGTTTTGCATATACCTACTTGGCCTTCTGCCACGCTGTGATGCACTGTGAGTGTCCTCAGATGTGACACCCTCCCTTCCCTGCTTCCTGCTGTGAACTAAATACACCTCTCTCCTTGATCATTTTCTCACTTTTAGACATTCTCTACTAGCAACAGAAAGCAGACTAAGATGCTGGTGGGTTTTAGGTAAAGATAAGAACCTTTAGTGTGCTGTGTAATGAGCAGTAGGCTCTGAACCCTGTGTCTCTCTAGCCACGTTCCTTCCTCTTCCTTCATCCTTTTGCTTCCACCACATGGACTGTCTTTCATTTTATCCAAGCCACCCCGGCCCCTCCCTCCTGGAAGCTCCGTATGTCTGGACTGCTACTGCCCACCTAAATGCTAAGTTGTTCTCCCACTCCAACATCACTGCTGCAGGGAAGTCTTCCCAGATTGTCAGGTTTATGCTGGCAACATTTGCCTTTCATCACATGGAAGTATGTACCTGTCTGTAACTCATTTTTTCTGTTACCTTCTCTGAGTCATACACTCTGTGATGGCTTCTAACTATCGGTTCCTCTGGTGCCCAGCACAGAGCCTGGTAATTGTTAGACATTTGGTAAAAATGTGCTGGAGCCACATTCAGACCTGCTGATCCTCAGTTTGAAGCATAGTGTGTCCCCTGTCCCCAGTGAAGGGGACCCAAGGGCTCAGATCATTAAATGAAAACAAATCAGTTTTTTTTTAAAAAAATTTTGGCTTGGCAACTAAAGCTTAGAAATGAAATTCAGAGCCAACAATGGCACATTTTAGCACTGCTAAAGGAAGTTTATGATCTATAATTATTAATAGTGAAATAAGCAGAAAGCAGTGCTTTGGCCTTTCCACTAGTGTAAAACTAATGTTCAGAAAGGATTGCAGTGGAATTTATTCAACTTCCACTTTTAAAATAATAAGAAACCATATTTTACAGACTTCCTTAGTATATAGTACTTTGGGTAAGGGTGTGAGAGAGTGAGGTGTTCGAGTCGCAAGTTCTCAGCTTGTTAAGAATGGAAACAGTTTTGAAAATTAGCTCTAAAACTATAGTGAGGAAAATGTATGTTTTATTTAAGGATTTAGGAAATACTCTAGTATTCCTCCAGATTTTCATTAATAAGTCCGTACTTACTTGTATAGTCTGTAGTCTCGGTATGGAAGCACTAGCTAAGAGAAAATCCATTTGGCAAAACAGTGGTTGACATCTCACTGAGTTCAATTAGAAAAACATTGGACAGATGCAAAATATAGAGAGACACAGGAAACACAGTCACTCCATGCCTTTTCTGCCTTGTTTCCCGGGCAGTGGGAGCTTGTCTCACTGCTGCAGTCAACAGGCTCTTGGCTGCTGCCGACCAAGGTGTCTGTCTCTCTGGCAGTCAGTCTGCTAAGGCAACTTGGGGAAACTTACTTTGGCAGTGTGGAAACCTCAGATTTTAAGAGTCATTTCCCCAAATAAACATTCCACTTTCTGAATATAAAGTCCCGATTATGTTATATTTGACCTGAAATACCTAGTTCTTTTTTTTCTCTGGAATTCTACTTGATTATGGTCGGATTCAACTCTAGCTCAAAGTCCTTCTGCATTGTCTCTCCCAGATTCCTATAAACTAGTATCTGGTAATATGGGTACTCTCTCAAATGCCAATATATTCCTTATTCCCAGTAAAGAGCAAAAAGAAATCTCCCCTTCATTACTTTCTTTCATTCCTCTACTTCATTTAATATACATTTTATGGGGGCCTACTATGTGCCAGGTACTGTTTTAATCAATACACAGTGAAACAGAATACACAAAGTCCATGTTCTCTCTCTTTATTTTGAGACAGGGTCTCACTTTGTAGTTCAGGCTGGTCCCAAACTCACCATGTAGCCCAGGAGAGCCTTGAACTCACAGCAATCCTCCTGTGTCTGCCTCCCGAGTGCTGGTATTACAGGCATGAGACACCACGCCTGGCATTGTGGTGTGTGGTACTAACTGCCGGTGGGCATGAGTCAACATACCCGGCATTGTTGTATGTGGTTACTGGGGATCGAACTCTGGACCTCGCGCTTACAAGACAGGGACTGGAACCACTGATCTAACTACTAGGCCCAAAGCCCTCGTTCTTATAATAAAACCTGAACGCTTGTGTATCCTTTGTACATGAAAGTAGAGAATGGTAAGAAACAGTGCAGTGGTTGATACACTGGAAGGGAGAGTTGCTATTTCAAGGAGAGATATATTTCTGAATTCAAATTTTTTCCCCTAGTTTGAGAGTTAGAAAAACCAGTTCTTGAATATAGTAATCTACTTCGCATAACAAATCTCATGAAGATTTATTTTTAGAATACTGCTCCAAATTTAGAAAAGCCAGGTTTGAGAATCTGCATAGTAGTTTTCAAGCTGACTTAGAAAAAATATGTGATTATTAACTAATTATTCTCAATATGCTGTTTATCTGAATATGGCGCTCCGTTTTCATTGTGTCTGTTAGTTGGTTGTTCTCAAATCTTTGTGAAAAGCCCCCTTGAAAACAGGGCAGTAGCTTAGTAATCTTAGAGCTTTATGGAATGCTTCATACAGAGAGGTAGGTGTCTAACAGAATATTTAATTGAAGTAAAATATTATGTTCAAACTATTAGCAGGGTTGGTTTTCATTTAGTAAAATAGATGGACTCATTCTACAGTTTCAGAAAACTGTGATGTCTTCAGAAATAAAACATATGACTAGACTTCTGTTCTTCTGTTTAATAGTGCAGAACGTTTAATAATTTTATGATTCATTGTAAAATGAAGCTGATATGTGTGGATTTTTTAGCACTCAGTAATTCACTTTACTATAAAACCATGTGCATTAAAGTGTATTCGCAAATGTATATAATAAAATATATAAACATTTATTTATATGTGATTTCTAAACCTACTTCATTTTGTGTAATTTGTTTCTGTACTAAGCCTTGGGAGAGCTGGAGAGATAAAAGAAAAGAAGCTTCCCTCATGCTAAAATCCAGGGTCAGCTTCATGGGTGTGAGACTGCACAGTAAGGGGAAGTCCTGTGATTCTACCATTTAAAAGCAGAAGTTGCAGAGCGCCCAGGGACTGAGTATAGCAGCGGGCCGCGCCGTTGAGGTGGCTTTGGAGGCGGCGTTTGGTGCCATTGCATCTGTGCCGGGGTTGGAGCTTGCTGGCCTCCAGGCCCATGCTGGGAGAGAGCCCAGGGACTCAGTATAACAGTGGGTATTGCCACAGAGGCAGTAGTCGGCACCATTGCATTCACGCAAGGGTTAGAGCTTGCTGGCCTCCAGGCCCTCCCTGGAAGAGTGCCACCAAACTGAATATAACAGAGGGAAGAGCTGGGGAAGCAGCAGCCCATGCCATGGCAGCCAAGGAAGGCCAGAGTCAGACTTTCTCCACTCAATTACAGAAGCACATCCAGGGACTCTGTATTGGTAAGTAGGTGGGCCTGTTGGAACACCAGTCGATACCATTGCAGCTGCATAGGGCCTGCAGCCTACTGGCCTCTAGGCCGACTGCACAAACAAGCCTGGTAATTGTTAGAAATTTGGTAAAAATGTGCTTGAGCCACATTCAGACCTGCTGATCCTCAGTTTGAAGCATAGTGTGTCCCCTGTTCTCAGTGAAGGGAACCCAAGGGCTCAGATCATTAAATGAAAACAAATCAGTTTTTTTTTTAAATTTTGGCTTGGAAACTAAAGCTTAGAAATGAAATTCAGAGCCAATAATGGCACATTTTAGCACTGCTAAAATGGTGAGCAGGAGGGCCCATTGGAACCTCAGGCAGCGCCATTGTAGTAGTGCAGGAGCCAGAGCCTTCCTGCCTCTAAAGCAGATGGGAGAAGGTGCTCTGACCATACTGTTTGAGTGCCTCACATAGTGTGCCAGAATTAGGGGTTTTTACTTAGGTCCCAATACAGACTGTAAAGAACAACCCAGGAAACATTGATATTTTAAGGTTCCTAATTATTAGGAGGAAAGAGACTTGCAACAAACATCTCCAGAAAACAGGGCAGGTACAAAGCCGAAATCAACAGCAACAACAAAAACTGAGAGATGAGGAAACACTCAAAGTCTCAGGTACAAAGATCCTCACCTCAAGGTAACACAGGGGGAAGGGAAATAGAGAAGTTTGAAGGCCAGACTCAGGGTCCTTGAAAATGGTAACCAAAGCAGATCTAGTAAAATGGAAATCAGAACTGATCTCTGAGATGAAAGTAGAGATATTGGACACTGTCAACATGATGATTAATAAAGCTAAACAGGAAATCATCAAGCTGATAGAATCCAAGATAGCAAAAGCAATGGAACCTTTTAAACACCTACAAGCAGAAGTCCAGGAAATTAAGAAAGAAAGTGAAAGTTTGCACAACAGAATGAATATGGCAGAAGAATGAATCTCAGACCTAGAAGACAGGATCTCAACCAATGAACTGGAAAGGCATAATCTATGGAAAAAAGCAAGGGATAATGAAAAGTCAATCCAACAGCTCCTAGATGATTCAAAGAAGAATAACATAAGATTGATTGGAGCCACTGAGGAAGCAAGAGACAATGCTAAAGACATTAAAAAACTATTCACAGAGATAATGGCAGAAAACTTCACAGGAAAAGGAAAAGAATTGGACATACAAATACATGAAGCATACAGAACGCCACACGCCCGTGACATGAAAAAATCTACACCTAGGCATATCATCATAAAAGTCCCAGATATCCAAAAAAAGAATGAAATACTGAAAGCAGCCAGAGAAAAGAAAACAGTTACATTCCAAGGGAAGCCCGTCAGGATCACAGCGGACTTCTCAACTCAAACACTCAATACAAGAAGAGCCTGGAGTGAAGTCTTCCAAGCCCTAAAGGAAAACAACTTCCAACTCAGAGTGATGTATCCTGCAAAACTATCCTTCAAAATTGATGGGGAAATAAGATACTTCCATGACAAAGAACACCTGAAAAGCTTCACAAATACAAAACCTGTGCTCCAAAACATTTTAAAGAATATCCTGGAGAAAAATAAGGAAAGCTACAAATCCATGAGACCTAACTGAGTCAACCCATGGGACCGAACAAGAAACTGAAGGGAAAAGGGCAAAAATAGAATAACAGAGCCAAGAACAGAAAAACATGGCAGCACTAAATTTGCCTATATCAGTCATAACCATTAATGTTACTGGACTCAACGTGACAATTAAGAGATACAGACTGGCAGAATGGATCAAAAAACAAGATCCTACAATCTGCTGCATACAAGAAACACACCTAATTCAGAAAGAAACCCATGGACTGAAAATAAAGGAAAGAAAAACAATACTCCATGTGACAAGAAACAACAAGAAAGCAGGAGTGATGATTTTATTTGCAGACAGAATAGACTTAAAGCCAAAATTGATAAAGAGAGATAAAGATGGACACTATGTTTTAGTACAGGGAAAAATCCAAGAGAAAGAAATCACAATCTTAAATATCTATGCTCCAAATTCTAATACACCCAACTATATAAAACAAACATTAATGGACACGAAAAACCAGATAAACTCCAATACAATAAGAGTAGGGGACCTTAATACCCCACTGTCACAAAGAGACAGATCGACTGGACAAAAAGTCAATAAAGAAATACTTGAGTTCAACCAGACTCTTCAGCAAATGGACTTAATAGATGCCTACAGAGTATTTCACCCCACAAAGTCAGAATTTACATTTTTCTCAGCTGCTCATAGATCATTCTCCAAAATAGACCATGTCCTCATTCATAGAACAGGTTTAATCAAATATAAAGGGATTGAAGTTGTCCCTTGTATACTGTTGGACCATAGTGCCCTGAAATTGGAGCTGAATAGCAAAGGAAAGCCCAGGATCCTTGCAAACACATGGAAATTGAATAACACTCTGCTGACCAACCAATGGGTCACAGAAGAAATTAGAGAAGAAATTGAACAGTTCTTACAACTAAACCATAACCCCAATACAACATATAGAAATTTATGGGACACAGTGAAAGCAGTTCTACAAGGAAAATTCATAGCAGTGAAGGCCTACATTCAGAAAATGGAGCAAGCTCAAATAAACAATTTAATGCTGAACCTCAAGTGAATAGAAAGAGAGGAACAAAACAAACCCAAAGCTCACACTAGGCAAGAAATTATAAGGATCAGGGCAGAAATTAATGCAATAGAAACCAAGAGAACAGTTCAAAAAAATCAATGAATCGAAAAGTTGGTTCTTTGAGAGGATAAACAAAATTGATAGACCCTTAGCCAACCTTATTAAACAAAGGAAGGAAAAGGACCATATCTATGCTATTAGAAATGAGAACAGAGAAATTACTATCAACCCAGAGGAAGTCTAGAGGATAATAAACACCTACTTTGAAAATTTATACTTCAATAAAATGGAAAATGTAGGAGGAAGGGATAGATTTCTAGACACATATAAACTCTCAAAGCTGAATAAAAAAGATATAGAAATGTTAAATACCACAATATCAATCTTGAAAATATAATTAAAAACTTGCCAACAAACAAAAGCCCTGGACCTGACGGTTTTACTGCTGAATTCTATAAAACTTTTAAAGAAGAGTTAGTGCCTCTACTTCTTAAACACTTTAATGAAATTGAAAGGGAAGCAGTACTCCCAAACTAATTCCTGGAAGCAACCATTACCCTGACTCCAAAAGCAGAGAAAGACCCAACCAAAAAATAGAACTACAGGCCAACATCTCTAATGAATATCGATGCAAAAATCCTAAGTAAGATCCTGGCAAACAGAATACAGAGAATTATCAAAAAGATTATACACCCTGACCAAGTTGGATTCATCCCAGGGATGCAAGGATGGTTCAACATACGTAAATCAATAAATGTTATACATTATATTAACAGCCTCAAGGACAAAAACCATATGGTCATCTCAACTGATTCAGAAAAAGCATTTGACAAAATACAATACCCATTTACGTTCAAAATCCTACAGAAGATCAGAATAGATGGTCTATATCTCAAACTAATGAAGGCTATCTATGAGAAACCATCAGCCAGCATCATATTAAATGGTCAAAAATTGAAACTTCGCTCTAATATCAGGAACAAGACAAGGATGTCCTCTCTCACCACTTCTGTTCAATATATTAGCCATGGAAATTAGGCAAGAGAAAGAAATAAAAGGAATAAAGATTGCAAAAGAAGAAGTTAAATTGTCATTCTTTGCTGATGACATGATACTCTATCTAGAGGATCCTAAATACTCAATTAAAAAACCGCTGGGTCAAATGGGACTGCCAATCCTAGCTTTTTGAGGATTTTCCAAACTGATCTCCACAGGGGTTGTATGAGTCTACAGTCCTACCAACAGTGGAGAAGGGTTCCTTCTTCTCCATAGCCTCACCAACATTTTCTCTGCTAGGTATATACACACAAGAATTAAAAGACTCATATCACAGTGACATATGTGCACCCATGTTTATAGCAGCCCAATTTGTGATTGTTACATCTTGGAAACAACTCAAATGTCCATCAACTGGAGACTGGATAAAAAAGCTGTGGTTCTTTTACAGAATGGAGTATTACTCTGCCATAAAAAATGATAAGTTTGAATCATTTCTACTTAAATGTACATACCTTGAGGATATCTTTATAAGTGAAATAAATAGGTCACAGACAGGTACATATCACATCTTTTCTCTCGTATGAGAAAATAAAGATGTAAATGAGTTCTAGAATTGAATGTTCTATATTGTGAAATAGAAATACTAAAAGTGAAACAGGGTAAAGGGGGAAAAATAATAAGATTATAACAAAAAAGAAAGGAAACAAATTTTATGTATATAGGAGGGTGGTAGGGTGGGTAGGGCTATGGGAAAAAATGAGAATTAAGTTGTATCTTATACTGGTACAAATCCCCTTTGTGGAGTGCAATCATGATGTGTATATGTAATGTACCAATAAAGATTTCAATAAAAAAATTAAAAGCAGAAGTTGGAACCCCATGGGTTTTGGGAAATCAACACAAAAATAATGCTAATATCTATTATTATTATTATTATTATATTATATTATATCTAAAACAAGTTATCCTAGAAAAATTTATTTACTATTTATTTTACCTACATGAATTTGGAAATTATGATCCAGGTAAAACTTGAAATTTAGGCTCATATTTTTTTTTTTTTGCCATAAGCTCAAAATTTATTTAGAGTATGAAAATTTCAACTTCCCTGAAAAAGTTATGTGACTAAGACAAAAATTAAGTAATACCACAGTTCATAGAATTTTCCATTAGCTACAATGAAAGTAGATAGATTCTGTGTCAGACTTGGGGTCAGCTCTGTACTTTAATATTTACTATGAGATCGTGGGCAATATATTTGCTCTTTCTAAGCCTTAGTTTCTAGATTCAAAATAGCAAAAACAACACCATGCATATGGCAGATGCTAGGATCAAATCAGAAAACAGGTGTCAACGCTCTGCGCAGTGACTGGGGCATGATGTATGCTCCATATGAAACTATTTTCATGTTAATCCTTTAAACAGTTACCTTATTGACAGGAATAATGTTTTTGACGTTGAAGTAGAAGCCAAAGTAAACCATGTTGAAAACTCCATGACGTCCCATAGTTGCCGTAAATCCTTTGTTGAGGCCTTGCAGTCCCAAGCCTTCCTTCTGAATTATTTGTCTTGCATAAGCCCAAGTGGACGGTTGCTGAGGAGGGAAAATCAAAGCCAGAGAGATAATTGTTGGAACTGTGGGATACTACATTACAGCATTATCTTCTTTTTATGACAGAATTAGTAACCTTTTTCCCCCAAACATGAAAAACAATGCCTCAACATGTACTTTTCAAAATCAGAAAATGTAGGGCCTGGGAGTTAGCTCAGGGGTTCCAGCACCTATCCTGCAAGTGAAAGGGCCTGGGTTCAAATTCCTGGTAACCATATACAATACTGGGTGTGGAGACTCATGCCCAGCAGCAGCCAGCACCACATACCACAGTGCCGGATATGGTGGCTCACGCCTGTAATCCTAGCACCCGGGAGGCAGAGACAGGAGAATTGCTGTGATGTGAGTCTGAGGCTGAGCTCAGGGTCAGCCTGAACTACAAAGCAAGACTCTGTCTCAAAAAAAAAAAAAAAAAAAAAAATCAGAAAATGCACAAAATAAACAAGATTGCATGCCTCTCCACAGTCTTTATAGGAAAGACTGTCAGCAAGGAAAATTATCTTTGGCAGAATCAGTGGAGCAAACATCATGCCAGAACTCTCACCACTTTCAATATGTAAATAACTATTCAGTTCTGGTTTATTTACTGTTATAGAGGGAATCAGTCATACAGATACATCACTAATCTATAACTATGTTTCATCTAAAAGGAATTCATATTCTGGTTCTCAGTTGAGCTTTTTACCTAATTATGTTTCTCTAAGTCCAATATTAAAGTTAGACTTTATTTCATTGCCTCCAAAGTATAAACTGATAGGAAGTTAGAAGTCAGCCCTGGATAACCAGCCAGATGTTCACTGTACATGTCCTCAGAAAGGTGGGCAATCAGCATGTGTGTCATTTGCTGTGACAAATTAAAAATTCATGGTGTTAGGAGTAACAGCTTTCCTTTGATTGATTCTTTTCCTGGCCTCTGATTGGTCAACCAAGGCCAGCATACCTTGGCTGCTGGAATCTAATCTGCTTCTACATTTGGAACTCACTAAACAGCTCAGTGCTGCTTGCATTGAGGTTTATCATTTATTATAGTACAATTACAACCATTCACCTAGGTTTTCTAAGAATTATGAGTGATTGTTTCCTCTTTGGAGAAACTGCACAAAGGCTATGTTTCCCTCTCCCATTCTGACTAAATGGTAATGGGAGAAAATGCTCAGTGTTGTTTTTTTGTTGTTTTTTTGTTTGCCTGTGAGGCAAGCTCTGACATGACATGTGTTTGGTATCTGACTGGAGCAGGTTGCTGGAGTGGTCACACAGTCCGTTGTACTTTCAGAATAAAAGTGTTTTCTTATCTTGCATAATTAAGGCTATATCAGCAGAAAAGAAAGAAATAAATCAAATGAGGGCTTTTCATCCAACTTGAAACAAACTTCTTTATATAATAAAGTCCTGTATTTTTGCTGGCAACTTAAAAAAAAAAAACTAGTTATAATTCTCACTCCATTTCATCTCTTCACTAAGAGTATTAATTACAATGAATTACATTGAGCATAAGGAAACCTTTCCTTGTAATATGAAATGCCACGTGAGAGTAGATCTTTCAGTGATCAAAGACATCTCATGCAGAAAAGCAGAAAATTCTCAGAAGGTTACAGTTCACCTCGGGTTCTACAACATGGGGCATTCCTGTTTGAGTTTTGGTGCACTGACTATCAACCCAAATAATATCGCGATTTTCAAAGAGATGAGGACAGATGGAGCAGAAGTTCATCTCCGTGGCGGTGCTGAGTGCAGTGTTGGGCACTGCTGTCTTGCTCAGAGATGGCTTTCCCAGGGACAGAATAATGGGGCAGAGATAGAGCTGTGTAGGCCAAGACCCACAAGGCTCCCTGTACTTGACCTAAACTTGCTTTCCGTCCTCACTCATCCACGGTCCTGAGAGCAGGGTTGCTGTGGGGTGGAGTGGAGTCAGAGGTGGTCAGAGTTCTCCAAAGTTCTCCTTTGTGAACACGGATAATAGAAGAATGTTCCTCAAAGTGTTGTGTTGATAGATAAGTGAATGAATTTGGTTTGAAGAGATCAGTGTCTCAGAGAAGTGCAGATGACAATGGCTTTCCTAAAAATGGATACAAAGATGTTCCTATCATTTAAAAACCTACTTTATTAAGCCATCAAAATGTTTTTTTCATCTTTTCTACTATCTTGAAAGGAGAAGGTTTTTATTATATCTTAGTGAGAGCTGACAAATATTCAAATGGGATTTATCAATTGTCTTCTCCCTAATTCTCACCATCATTGGCATTGAGTATGAGAAAATATAATACATGGGTTTTAAGCTCATGTGCTTTGAATTTGAATTCTTACTGTCATTAGTTAAGTCCAAGGGTAATGTAGTAATTAAAAGTAAGTACTTAGAGCCAAACAATTCCAGTTTGAACCTCAGTAATGCAATTTGCTAATTTGGGCAATATTTTATCCCCTCTGATATATCTTCAATTCCCTAATTTGTGAACATGGGTAACAGTAGAATCTTCTCCCTAGCATTGCTGTGATGATGAATAAGTGAGTGAAGTTAGGCCATTGTAAGCATTCTCCATACATGTAGGTGTTAATAATAATAATGATAGTTATGGTGACAACCATATAAGTATTTCTGATAATAACAAGCAAGTTCTCCTTCCTACATTCCTTATTTTTTCTTTATTTCCTTCCTTTGTGCCCACCTTCCCATCTGCCCATCTGCCTGCCCTCCTTTCTGCTTATCCCCCTGCCCCTTTTCTCTCTCTCTTCCTTCTTGTGGGGCTGGAGATTGAGCCAGGACCTTTGCATTCAGGTATGACCTTGGCTCTTTAAAAGTCTGCTTTTTAAATTTTGAGACAGGGTCTCCTAAAATGCAGTTTCCCAGAAGAGTCTGAACTTGCCAAGGTAATTTCTTTTGTAGTTGAAGGTAATGACAAGTAAAACATGGAGGGTAATTTGAAGGAGAGAAAGGGCATGCTTAATCGACTTCTTCCTTCTGTCCATCCTTTCCTTTTCCTGGAGTTCTGGATCCTTGTGATGAAGTTTACCAGAAGTGCATAAAGAAGGAAAGATAACAGGTTTAAATTTCAAAATCCATAAAATCCATCTCTCAGGCTATGGATCTCCCAGGCCAGTGTCTCCCTTCTTAAGTTCTCCATTCTGCAACAACTAGTAGATCCTGTAAACTGGCCTCTTCTTTCTTCCTCGAAGTTAATACTCTTAGTAAAAACTCTCCACTGGGCAAATTGATGAGCTCGAGAGGCCACGTGGAAGGGAAAGTGGAGAATAGAAAAGGGCCCAGGCTGGGCCTCTGCCTCCATGACACATTACAGCTTCTAGAACATTGTCCTATACGTCCTCATAAATGTCAGCCCTATCCCAGATGCTCAGCACTTTGTGTGTATTGTGATATTTAACATTCTCAACAAGTGTATAAGGTAGATATTGGTATGACCCTCATTTAACAGATAACTGAAGTATGGCCAGAAACCAAGGTCCTTTCCCAGTGTTGTGCAGAAGGTGATAGTCCGAGTGAGGCTCTGGGACCTGAATCTGTGCTTTTATCCTTTGCTTGCTTCTGCCATCCTAATATAGCTGATTGCTTCCTTCAATAATCTTGTCAGGTAAGAAGCAGATACTGCATGTTCTGTATATTTTCCCAGTAAGGAAACCAAAGATAATGAAGTAACATTTCACAGGTAGCATGTTGCTGATAAATAGTTTAACTAGAATTCTGCTTCCAATTCAGTGTTGCTCTTTTCACATTAATTTTTATATATAGGTGAAAAGATTTTCAGAATCTGATAATCCATCGGATGTAGATAACATATATACAATAGTAAAAATATATTTTTCTGGCAAATGGGGCCTTGGGATAAATAAAAAAACTAGAATTCCAATGCCTAAAAAAAAAATCAGAGGTGAAAGTATGAGAGTGTGTTTTTTGCTTCATTCAAGGATGTGTGTCACACACATATAAGCAAATATTCAATTAGAGAGGCAAAATGTGACTTCCACTAGGAGGCTTTACTAGGAAAATACAGAATCATTTTGACTAGATCTCTGTAAACACAAGGAATTTTACTAAACCTATTTGATTATTGGGCTTCCCTTGCAAAACAAAATGATGACCATTTAGCATCACCAGCCAAATGATTCCAATACTATCCAACCCAGCAGGCCACTCAGCAGTTCAGTTTCCTTGTGCTATTTAGATTCATTCCAATTTTCAGATTTAGTTACCAGTTATGGACCAAACTGCCTTCTAACTTCCCAGATGCACTTTTCATCGGCTGTACCAGAGCCCAAGCATGAAAGATCACACAGATGGAGATGTAGCTGATGATGTGGCATCACGTTGTTCGCAACATTGTTTTTTTTTTTTTTTTGAGACAGGGTCTCGCTTTATGGTTTAGGCTGGCCCTGAGCTCAGCCTCCAACTCACATCACAGCAATCCTCCTGCCTCTGCCTCCCAAGTGCTGGGATTACAGGCGTGAGCCACCATGCCCGGCACTGTGGTATGTGGTACTGGTTGCTGCTGGGCGTGACTCTCCACACCCAGTACGGTATGTGGATACTGGGGAATCAAACCCAGGCCCTTGTGCTTGCAAGACAGGTGCTGGAACCGCTGAGCTAACTCCCCAGCCCCATGCAACATTGTTTTATAGAAATCTTCAGTCCACTAGTGCCTGCTGGAAGTATTTCAATGCAGAGCAACTCAAAGTCTTCCTTAACTTTGATTTCAGATATTGCTGCTGCTAATGTTACATTCTTCTACCCCTGACCAAGTGCCCGGGGTTGCCACATATCGTGTTGAATATCTAATAGAGTACTTTGTTCTACAAACATATATATTTTTTGCTTAGGTTTTGTTTGGAGGAATATGGTGATAATTTTGATACCAGCCTATGACAGTATTTCACAATGATTATGGGCTCAAACTTGTTTAAACTGTCCTTACAAAGCTTAGCAGATGAGATCTTAAGAAAAGTAACCCAAACACAGAAAGAAAAATATCATATGACCTCATTTATATGCAAAAATCTTAAAAAACGAGACAAAAATTAAAAATGGGTCGATATATACAGACAGAATAACAGATTGGCTATGGAGCTGGAGGAGGAAAATGGGCAAAGGTAGGTCAAGTGATTTAAAGTAACTGATATGTGGGATGAATATTTTAGAGATATAATGTCCAACATGAAGGCTATAGTTTATAAAATTGTATTGTATTGCATTGAGGATTTTGCTTTCATTAACATAGATTTTAGCTGTTCTTGTCACATATAACAAACAACTACCTAAAATAATAGATATGTTAGGCTTCTAACATGGACTAACATGTTAGTCTGTGGTAACCATATTACTAATTATAGTATCCCCTAACATCATGTTGTAACTCTCAAAGATACACAACAAAATTTATTTAATGACAGATTTTAAAAGATATGCAAAAAGGGAAAGAAAAGAAAGCCAAAGAAATACAAAAACTCTTTGCCTAAATAGTGTTCCCCAGAACTACTCTGGGAAACTGATTCCTCACTACCTGGGAGCCCCATTTTATCAAGAAATCACAGGTGGCTACAGCTGGGTAAGCATTTTTTCTGAAGCTCTTCCATCCAACTACAGCTGGCTGTAGTGAGCTGTGATTATTTGTGAGCTCAAAGACAGAGGCTTTAAGCAGCAGGCATTGTTCCCTGGGTAAATACTATCAAAGTATAGTCAATAGGTCCAGGCATGGGGTGTGACCATGGATTTCCGCCATCTTTATGGCTGAAGAAGAGCCATTGGCACCGCGTGTCAAAAAATAGCACGCTCCGCATGTGCTCTTTTACTTGCTTCTGTGTGACGAGGTGAATTCTGCTGCATTTTAGAGCCAAGGGAATAAGGGTGTTGCTCTGGATTTCATCGCATGGCTGGACAGCAAACCGGATGAGCTCTTCACACAATGGATCGAGTGTTCACATCTAAACCTTCAAAAAAGTACTACTTCATGAAAAGAGAGGAGACCCTGTTGCTAATTCAGACACGAAAATATGCTGGCTCTTCAGGAGATCGAGGATCACTTATACTTTTCATTACTCAAATGAGGCCTTCAAGCATTTTCATAAATTTGAGAAAAGAAGAAAAGCTTCCTTTTATTTAAGAAAAAAAGTGAGTGAAAGGAGAGGAATCAGGCAACATTTGTACATTTTTTTAAAACTACTTCAGTGATTCATCCTTAGAGTGTATTTTGTTAGAGCATGATTATGAGCAAAAAGACACCCCACACATTATTATATTCTATCTAGAGTTCACTATGGATAAAGAGGTGTATTTTTATATAATTTGTCAGTGAAGAATACTTTGTTGTCAATAAACTCTCCCAAATGTTGACTTACAACGGTACATGAACACAAAACTACTGCTCAGGATTCATCTCTGGGCAGGGAGGGGGCAGGGGGACATGTGGGGCCCTTGTCCCTGTACTTTTGGCAGGGAAGGAAGACAATAGTGCTGTGACCACAGGAGCTGTTATTATTCTTTTAGGAATCACTGCCACAGAGTTAAACACATTATAAACAGTGATATATAGACACATATATTTATAGCAGCACAATTCATATTAGCTAAATGTTGAAAGTTGTCCATATGAATAGGTAAGGACAATGTGTTTTTACATACAATGGAGTACTATTATGCTATAAAAAATAATAAATTTGCAGGCCAGGGATTAGCTCAGTGGTTCTGGGGTCTGCCTGGTAAGCGCAAGATTCTAAGTTTGATTCATGTTATCACATCCACAGTGCCAGGCACGGTGGCTCACACTTGTAATCTCAGCACTTGGGAGGTAGAGGCAGGAGGATTGCCATGAGTTTGAGGCCAATCTGCACTACAGAGTAAGTTCAGGGCCAGCCTGAACTACAAAGTGAGACCCTGTCTCAAAAACAACAAAGAATAAACTTGAGGCATTTGTAGGTAAATAGATGTACCTTGAGATCATAATGCTAAGTGAGGTAAATCAGACACAAAGCCTAAATATCCTCTGAGTTTTCCTATATAAGAAACACAAATTATAAACAAATTAAAGAGCAAAATAAAAGACAGATAATGGAAAACACAGAGATAGATCTTTTGCAAATGGGAAGGGGACAAAGAGATGGAGGGAGCAGGAAAGAGGACATAAAGGGATTTAAGATATGTCAAGTACATGTTTGCACTCCCAACAATGAATGCAATCATTATTTACAGCAAACATATAGACATAAATTTTTTTAAAAAGGAGTCTATACTTCTTTATGGTTTCATAAACACTTTCTTTTGATTTTTTTCCTTGAGTTTCTTAATTAACTGAGTTTTGTTTTTCCAATAAAGCAACATGGTTAATAAGAGACTTCTATGTTATACTGAGTTCCTCAGAACTACTGAGCCCATTGGACTTTATTTTCCCTACTTATAAGGTGGGAAAAAGCCACCAACCTTAAGAAATAATGGAAATGGTTTAAATATAAAATGAGTGAGTACTGGGGAAAGACGAAGAGTTTTCAGTGTTGACCAGCAGGGTAAGATGAGAAAGAAGTTTTCTCAGAGTTAATCATGTATCTTTTCTTCATATAATTCTTTCTTACTTATTTTGTGAAAAATATATTACTTTAATCTGCAGAAACTCAAATACAGTGAGAGGAAAATTCATATAAGCCATCTTGTGTATCTGGCATATAGTAGATGCTCTGTAAATGGTAGCTATTATTATTACTCCAACGTCTTGTTGCTGAAAGCAAAAATCTAGAGTTCCTGACTCAGCAGAATGGAAGACTGCAGTCTATTTTCTGTAAGTCATAATGGAGAGGCAATGTGGCTGCTGTCTTAGATATTGTTGAAAGATAACTATAAGAGTGGATTCGTATGCATAATTCTCTTTTTTCTGCCCACAAGCATCATAGACTGGAAAAAAATAACTTAGATGCTGAACAGTTGCCAGGTAGCTTTCCTCATAGTAATGCAAGAAAAATCTGAACTTAACTCCGCATATCATCACGAAGGCTGACATGCCCTTGAAGCAAGCCGGCTTCTTCCACTGTCAACAGAGCCACCTGGTCTCTCTTCATACAACTCAATTTCTTTTCTTTCATTTTTCAAAAGAGATGGTCACAAAGTATAGTCTTTCCATCTACTTTATGTTGACCTTGCATAATATCAATAAGCTTAATTAAGTGTTTATTAATTGTCTATGGAGAAAAGAATTCCCAAGCTTGGTGAAACCATATCTGACCTAATCAGTCTCTATGAGATTATTAAATTCTCAGAATAACATGTGACAGATTCCATCTTGTGGTATTATCCAGAGCTAGAAGCAAACCCTGAACTAATTTTTAAAATGTTCCTATCTTAAACATCTCACCATCAATTACACATTTACTATCTCTTCATTTACCCTTAAAATTGTGATTATAGAGCAAGTAGGTAGAAGACTAATTATTCCTTTCTTGAGTTGAATATATTTAAAGACCACATAAAGGTAAAACAGGCTTTTGCAATTTCTTAAAGGTTTCATGTAATATTTGGGGGTGAGAATGATTATGTTCCTGTGTAATGTAGATAAAAATGACAGAGTGGAAGGAAAACCTGTGCCCCAGCCACACATCAGAGGCAAAGCGTAAGGCCTCTAGGGAAGGAAAACAAAACCCTTCAGCCAAATAATAACTTTGAAGTAGAATTCAAAGTGTACCAAAAAGCTGGGAAACAATTCATATGAGATTTTGCTTCTAGGGAGAAATTCACATTTTCCAGGCTAATGGAGAGCTTGCCAACCAAATACCACTTGGCTTTGTACAAGTGATAGGAGACTTCTAGTCCTTAGAAACTGACAGACTTGAAAAATGTATCCAGTGAGAGGAGAGAAAGGTTTCACAAGGACAACAAACTAAAAACTCACACTTTTGGCAAGACTGGTTGTGTAAGCCATCTCCAATAGAAAAAATCCTGGGCAAGCTTAGTCCTAAGCCAAGGGGATCACAAGCCAGAACAACTCTTTGCTTTGGTTTAGTTTGAAGGATGGGGGTGGGGGAGGAATTTCGATCTATCCTGAGTTTATCTGAACATGTTTTTACACCCACTGAACCAAACCAGAGCATGACAAAGCTGCGATTACTTTGCTTCCCACAGAAGATCAAGCATACTTAAATTAGAGGCCAGTTTCTTTATTCAATGTGAATTTTAAGATGCCAGCCAAAGTTTCTGGTGGTGGAATTGGAGGCAGTAGGGCAGAGATTACAGTCTTTGACTAATATAGGGGTAATTTTTAAAGTGTAGGAAAGACAAGAACACCTAGTGAAATATTTTATGTATAAGTGGAAGGATATGAGAGCAGTACCAGGAACAAAAGTAACCACGATTTCCTTGAAATTTTTGGAATAGTTTACAGTTGATGGGGTGGGGAAGGCACATGTTGTGGGTAACATACTTCTGACTGGCTGCAGAATCAGCCCAGGCCAAAAGAAGACAGCCAGGGCAGTGGGAACCAGCACAGCACTTGCCATGCTCGAGAGGTGGGCCACGCAGCGCCTTTGAAGTTCCAGGACCATAGTTCTCATCACTCCACTGCCAAGAACACAAGGGAAGGAGCTTTTGCCCTCAGCCTGTGCTGCACTTGAGCATAAGCTACCAGTGCCCCAGGTCAGGTCCATGGGTCCATGCTTCAGAGGGCTCCATTCAGGTCCTCTGCCAGTGACATCTCCATGTGGCTGGAGACATCCACTTCCAACCCATAGCTCCATCTAGACCACATTTTATCTTTTGAGTCTTCTTTATTATACACAGTGTAAGACATTAAGTGTAAGAGGAAATGTGATTGACTAGTGTTTTCTTAGGCTGTCTTCCACTGCACAGCCCCTCTCAGATGCAAGAACCTCTTGAGGAATTTCATGTTTAAAAGACTACATTGACTCCTCACTTCTGGGTGCTGACATAGGATAATTCAAATTAATTTATGTTGGACTCCATAGCAGCTCATATCCAAGACATGAAGTTAGGGAAGATGAACTTAGGCGTGCTGTGGAGGAGCCCACAGTCCTTGACTTCAGTCCTTGACTGAAGAGGATGAAAATGAGCTTAGTTCAAAGTCTTCTGTGTGAAGTGGCAAGAGATTCATGCTATGTCTAAAAACAAAACAAAACAAAAACAAAACAAAAACAAAACAAAAAAAAAAACAGTACATAGACATGCCCGGCTGTCAGGAAATTGGGCCGATCACTCATGATTTACAAATGAGTGGGACCTACAGGCTCCTCATTCACGACCATACTCTTAGGATATGGAAATGGTGAAAAACATGCTTGGAACTTGGGTGCATCTCTCCCCAAACTCTGGACCAGTGTTGCTTGTTGCCCAACTGCCTTCCTGCTGTAGATAGCTCTGATGATATATGTTCTTTCATAATATTTTTATAAGGACTAACCTTTGTCTAAGATTAAAGAACAGGAATAAAAGGAGGGCTCCTAGTAGAATAACTGGAATTAATGAAACCTGAATTAGGAAAAGTATGGTTCAAAGAAGGGCCAGCAAGTCATCCTCATCTAATCAGCTGAGGAGGATTTCCCCAGAGATGGAGCATGGCACTGGAGGAGGTATGGAAAACATTTCTGTGAATTGCATACTTTCTAGTATATTGTATTTTGTAAGTTTCCTAAAGTGAGAAGGTATTACTTTTTAAAGTAAATGTTTACAGACAATACATGAATATGTTTTATGTAGAAACATTTAACTTCATAAAGCTATTCTCTTAAATCTTACTTCTCTTTCCTCCCTGCTGTACTTCAGCCTCTTCTCTAGAGATAATCTCAGTTAAAGTGAAGCTTTAAATCTTTAGGTCTGCACTGTCTTCTGCGAAAGCCATGCATGCATGTGACCACTAAGCACCTGACACCACCTACTTAAGATGTGATATGCTGTAGCGTAAGATGGATACCTGATCAAAAATTTATAGTATGGAAAATGCATAGTTTTTGTTTTGATTACATGTGTAAACGAAAGTCAAGCAGTCAGTTATGGATCGGTGGTTGTCAGGGATCCAGGGGACAAGAGGAATGAACATGTAGTGCAGAGACATTTCAGGCAGTGAAACTGTTCTGTGAGATAATTCAGAGGTGAATGCACGCCAGAAATCTGTCCAAGCCTATGTCACAGAAAACACTGAGAAGGATCCCAGTGCAAGCAGTGGCCTTGGGGTGATAATGATGTGTCAGTGTAGGTTCATCAACTGCTTCAAATATTCTGCAAATGTCCCTCAGCTGAGGGATATTGCTACTTGGGAAGGTAATGTTCATGTGGAAAAAGGCTTTAATGGGTGAACCTCTATACTTTTTCAATGTTGCTGTGAATCTATACTTGTCCTAAAAGATTAAAGTCTCAAAGAAAAAAACATTTGGATATTGTGGGTTAGATAAAATTTTATTAAGTTGATTTCACTTCTTTTACCTTTTAGACCTAGCTACCAGCCAGGCACAATAGTATATATACCAGTAATCTAGCCTGAGGAGGCTGAGCAGGGAGACTGTCACGAGTTCAAGGCCGTCTTGAACTACATAGTGAGTTCAAGACCAGTCTGAACTATAGAGCAGGACCCTGTCTCAAAAAATGCCCTAAATAAATAAACAAATCCAGCTGCTAGAAAATGTGCCTCTCATTGTTTCTACTGAACCAGCAGTGCTTTAGAATCTAGATGTTTTGTTCATTTATACACTTACACATCTATAGAAATATAATTTTCTTGTGTGTTTTCTAACATAAATGTCCATTTCTTTTATAGTTGAAACAAAACATAAAAAAGAAGTATCCTCCTTAAATGCAATGGCTATTATTATTATTATTATTATTATTATTTTTTAGGTTTTTTGGGACGGGGTTTTGTTTTGTAGTTGAGGCTGGCCCTGAGCTCAGCCTCCAACTCACATCACAGCAATCCTCCTGCCTCTGCCTCCCGAGTGCTGGGATTACAGGCGTGAGCCACCACGCCCAGCACTATGGTATGTGGTGTTGGTTGCTGCTGGGCGTGAATCTCCACGCCCAGTATTGTATGTGGTTTCCGGGGATCTAACCCGGGTCCTTGCGCTTGCAAGACAGGTACCGGAACCACTGAGCTAAATCGCTGGCCCTTCAATGGCTATTAAATTAATGACTTTATTCTTCTTTCTCTTCCTCTCTCCTTTGCTCGTTCTCTGCTTGTCAGTCCACAAAGCCTTAGAGTGAAGGAAACAATCACCGTGGTCATGCCAAGGCTGAGGTGTGTGAGCCTAATATTTGAATTAAATCACACAGATACTGATTGACCAATGGGTTCCCCTTATAGATAAAAGCCAACATTCATGGGAGCTGGGGAGTTAGCTCAGTGGTTCCGGCACCTGTCTTGCAAGCCCAAGGACCCAGGTTCGATCCTTGATAACTACATAACATACTGGGCATGGAGACTCACGCCCAGCAGCAACCAGTACCACATACTACAGTGCTGGCCGTGGTGGCTCATGCCTGTAATCCCAGCACTCGGGAGGCAGAGGCAGGAGGATTGCTGTGAGGTGAGTTGGAGGCTGAGCTGAGGGCCAGCCTGAACTACAAAGCAAGACTCTGTCTCAAAAAACCTAAAAAAAAAAAAAAAAAAAAGCCAACACTCATAAATGGAGGAAGGCTTTCACATTAACAGGAGCTGGACAAGACCTATGAAACAGCAACAAAAATGACCATTAGTAGATCCATATTCTTCTATCCTCATCATGTTATCTCTTTCTGACTTTTTTTGGAATAGGCTATATTCTGATTTATCGAAGATATATTAAATACTTTATAATGAATCTAGTAGATTTTATTCTAAGTATCTGACAGTATCCAGTTTAGTGGATTCTGCAAAAGAAATAACCCCAAACAAGCTCCTTTAAAAAAAAAAAAAGGGTTTGCGATGCATAGATAGTTCACACAGACTCCACCTGTGTAAATGGACAAGAAGCACATACTCATGCAGCATGTCCCTGTGTTGGACTCACATGCTATTTATAATGCTCTAGTAGGGTGTGAGAACATGCAACATTAACAGTGCTTACTTGGACTCAGTGTAGAGCCTCCTTCGGGGCAAAGAGAGAACAGTAGGTGTGCAAAATTCTTAGTTTTCATTTCCGTGAGGTCGTGAGGGTGATCTGACCTGTTGGTGTCCCTGTGGTGACAAGCTACCTAGATAACGTGCAGCTGAAGACCTTGTTCCCTCCCCAGTCTGCTTCTCCATGCCGAGCTTCCCCATCAGTCAAATGAGGCACTGAATGAAGCATCATTTTCTCCTAGCTGGTAATTCTCCCAATGTTAAAGCAAGTATTCCTAGAAACCACTTCATGGGAATAGTTTTAAATACATCATGCTGAAAGGACATTTGAAACATATCCCCCGCCCCCACCACATTTTCCCTCATTCAGGAAAGAACAGAGCGAGCCGAATGTAAACAAACACTAAATGTATAGACGTTGAAATAACAATTTGAAACTTAAAAAAATCTCCCTGAATTAGAACTGACATCATCTGAAAAGACAGCATCTGCTGTGGCAGCCCAACCCTACCCAACTCCTTCACCCCGGATCTTGGCAGCCACAGGTGAGGAGGGCTCCTCCTTCCCCATTCCCCTGCCCAAGAAGCTGTCAGGAAGCTCTCAAGCAATACCAGCAAGCAGGAAGTGGGGTGAGGGTGAGGGGTCTCCACCCTGTAACAGCTGCTTAAATAGTAGGCAGGGAACTTTTCTACAGAAAAATACAGGTGAACAGATACGCTGAACCAATTTCTGCCACATGCTGTTCAGTTGTGTGGGTTAGGGTTAAAATCTTAATAAAGGACCAAATGCCAAACTCTTCATTTTGACCCTACCTTGTGCTTGGCATCCAAAAGAATAAAATAAGAATAGTTGGACTTGGCACTTTCAGGGGAGTTATTAAGCAACAAGAAGGAAGTGAAGGCAGCACAGACCTAGGGAAGCTGTCTCCATGGAACATCAAGTACAAATGATTAAATGTCAAGATCCATCATTGTACACGTGGTGATGTCTACAGAGGATTAGTGACTTGCTCATTCAGATTTAACCAAAAGGCAACTGTGACAGATTATCAGAACCTTTTGGGGAGGGTGGTGGGTAGAGTAAGGAAAGGAGTGAGGTAATTTTTCAAATGACTTCATTTTTAAAAAACATAGTAATATTATCACCTCAGTGACTTTGCTACAGTCTATTTTAGTGCAATGTGAAAGTGAGGTTTTGCCAAAAGCCAGAAAAACATTTCCAAATATGTCATTATAGATAGTATTAGAACTCTAAAATAAAAACATGTAAAGGTGTGTTTGTCCATAAGATCTTAGTGTAGTTTTGTTAATGCTTTCTGAATAGACTATAGTTGATATTTTCTTACGTTACTTCTGGAATGGTGATTAACTATGGCTTTTAGAAGTAGACAAGGGCTGAGTTCACAATTTGTTTGTATCCTTCAGAATAATTTTGTCCATCTCCTTCCCAGTAGGAAAATGTTAAATGCTTACCTCTATGAAGGTGCTCCGATTGGCTTGCAAGCCGACTTTGATCACCTCAAAAGGGTTAACCACGATGGCCTCTGTTAGTCCGGCTCCCAATCCAGCAATGGCAAATGTCTAGAAATTAAGTCAATCATCACTTGAAAACAACTGATTGTGTGTCATGGGTTAAGCATCCGATCTGTTACACTGTG
>PVIR01004412.1:0-79487 GCA_004026965.1 Petromus typicus | reverse complement strand
AAGAATAGTGGAAGTTGAGGTAAATAAATAGAATAAAAAGTACCTAAGATACAGACACAATTATAAGCCAAATGATATTTAGAGGAGATGTAGAAAATGTTTGAGAGGAACTACCTTAGAACGAAAACAAAATTTAAATAAGGATCTCACCTACTTTTTAAAACAGATGCCAGAATTTGATTCCATTTGGCTTAAAGTAATTTATGTCTAAAGAAATTGCTGGAAATAATGGAACAATCAGCTGCTCTAGCTTAATAGTTGGATGCAAACAGGGAAGAAGGCTTTATCAAAATCACTGTCATTCCTTCTTCAGTACAAAGCTGAGGTAGAGTGCGTGTGTTTGGGGGAAGGTATGATGGTGAGAAGAGACTTCGATGAAATGATCCTCTGTCAGTAATCAGCCAGATAAATGAGCAAATAACAACTGAGCTGGAGGTTGGGAGAGGACTCATACTCAGGTTAACACAACACATTGTTTAAAAATGTGTAGTTTCTCTTAAAAGCTATAAAGATGTAAAAAAAAAGAAAAATATGATCCATCACAGAAGGAAAAAGCATGGAAAACACATGTATATGCACACACACACATACACACACACACATACCCTACATGTGCTTTTGAGAGATAAGATTGCAAATCCACCAGAAGAATCCATTAGCAACTTTTTCACAAAATTAAGTCAGTTATGTTTAAAGAAGTAAAATTGGCAGGGTAATAGCATGCCCAGTAAATAATGTGAAAATGATGCAAATTAATAATAGAAGAGTGATGAAACTTGTGACATCATGTGTATAATACATACAATAAAATTAACTAAAGACACTTAGTAAATTTGTACCAATGCAATAAATAGCAAACTAATAGATACAGGAGTCATGGAAGCTACAGAGCAAAGAGAAGAAAGAATAAAGAAAAACAGTGTCTCAGACAAATGATAGATTACATTATATACTGTAGGAAACAGGAGATAAGGATGCCACCAGAACCCTCATGGCAAACTCTAGTCCCCTGAGAATCCCACAGCAAGATGTTTAACACCTAACAAACAACAAAATTATAATCTTGAGAAAAAGGCTGAGCTTGCTCTCAACTTTTGCTACTCTGAGCAACAGCAACAGAAGGTGATGCAATACCCCAAGCTGCAAGCAACTTTATTTGGTACCAAGTCTTCATACTCAAAATCCTAGCACGAGTAAATCAGGGTGGATATCCAAAATAATCCCTGTAATTGAAGATTCCATAGGGCAAGGCAGATATCTACCAATAATTGTAGTGCAATAATTCTAGCATAAAATCCCTCAGGGCAGGACAGATGTCTGCCAATAATCCTAGTAGTTGATCCTGCAGGGCAGGACAGAGATCCTTAAATCCAAGTAAGTCAGTCCTAAATCCAAGTAAGTCTTCTGCAATTCCCGAAAATATACATGAACTAATGTAACAGAAGTATCAGAAATAGAGAAAAGAACAGAAAAATATGAGAATTGGTAATGACAGGTAACTACCTTGATTTTATTCAAATCAAACAAATAAAATATTAATTGACAAATACAGGAGATTTAGTAAATTTCAAGTAAGATTAACATAGATTCACAATCCTACATACCATGTTGAAAATTTTGAAATGGAAAGACAAGGAGAAAATCTTCAGCCACAGGCAGACATTCTACTTCCAAAATACAAACAAAACCAGCAACAATCAGAAAACAGCAAGGCTGACACCTGACTTTTCTGGCAAAATTATTAAATTGAGTAAGTACTGGGATAGCATAATCAGTCTTGTAAAAAATGAAACTGTTCACTAAGAATTAAAAACTCTATGTCCCTCAAAGTTATCATTAAAATAAAAGTAAACATTAAATGTTAACTAAATAAGTAAAAGAAAAAAACACAAACATTTGTTATAAACAAATTAAACTTAAAAAGATAATGAAGTTTTTAAGACTGAAAGAAAATGATGCCAATTATGTCAGATGGTAATTTGAATCAACTTGAAGAAGGAAGATTATAAAGGTGATTGTTTGGCTTCTAAAATGCAATAAGAGAATGTTCTATTTCTTTTTTGTTTACTGATAGAACAGTTTGCATGTAATAACGTGCATTTGATGTATTTTTGCCAAGCACGCCAAGACTATCTGAGACAGAAAGCACAGTATTTTCAACAAATGGTGCTGAGACAGTTCAATAGTCACAGCAAGAGTAAAGAAAGGTCCTTCTTAAACACAGTGCTACAAAGGACCATTAAATGGATCGAAGATGTCCAGGTAAGTGAAAACACTGTAAAATATTATAAAATTGTGGGGCACATTTTTCTGATCTTGGATTTGACAAAAGATTCTTAAGGAAGTTACATAACTCAAATAATAGAAAGTGAGACATTTCTATATGATGTGCTGTAATACCTTTTTATTCTGGAAAGCCACAAGGAAAATCCAGTATATTGTAATATTGCCCTTGCAGAAAGTTAGAGTCTAAAGACTTGAGTTATCACACAGCATCTTTCCACAGCTGCTGATGAGCACATACATCTCCATACATTTGGTTTGCCTGAGCAGGACTGAATGAGGAGGGTCCCATAAAAACATATCATACAGTTAATACACATAAGTAACAAAATATCCTTTTACAAATATTTGTCATCATAATATTAAGAAAAATAGGCAACATAAATGTAAAAGTAATAGACTATTTGACATTATGTGAAACTAAAGCATCAATGCCTAATCCAATGGAAACAGTTTCAAATCTTATCCTGAAGGTGCCCATCAGAAACCTTTGATCTCATTTCACTTCTCCTTTGTTTTAATTTTGGAGACAGCTGTAAACAAGTGTGTGCCACAGAGAGTGATGGCATTGAAAACACGATAGCAAAGTAAAGGCAATTTTCTCTGCAAAGACCTATCTGGCAAAAGCCTCGAGCAGCAACATCAGCAACATCGTCAGATTTCTCTTTGATTCACATGTTGACTGGGTCTACACATTGCACTGGAAACTTTGCTGGAAAGGTGTTTATGCTGATGAAAATTAGAGTCAGCAATATAAACAATGAGATACTTTGGAAACCTTAAAACTTTTTCTCAAATTCCTACATCAAAATAGAAAGTAAGGCCATTTATGTTTCACTGTCCACAGGACTGTGGTTAGCCAGTCAAAATGTGTAAAATTACATCCCTTATCTGGAGCTTTCAGTGGTTCACATTCTGTTCTGAAGATCATCGCTGTCACAGTTTGAGACATCACAGATGGTGGATTTCCACCCTGAAGACACACATTTAACTCATTTGCCTAGTAGTCACTCTACACAAAGGTTAACTCTGGAAGTCATTTGTCATCAGCCACTGCTGGCACATTTTCATTCTGAGTCCATAAATAACTTCATCTCATTCGAAAATCATGAATTATTTTCAGTGTTTTACTTTGACTTTACCGTCTCACTTTAGAAAATAAATCCCATGTCCCCATACTGAGCATCCATCCTCTAATGGAACAATGCCTTTGGTGATGGCTTAGTCCTTTGACCCATAAGATATTCACAGGTTCGTTGACAATTTCTATAGCAGTACTTGTTTTTAAAGCTATTGTGAATACAGATTTTTGATATATAATGTAGTGATATTTCATCAGACATTAGTCGATAAGAAATTACACCCTCTCTATTAATTTTGTAAGTCCCTGTCTAAAAACCATGACCAGCTCCTCAGTAGTCCTTATAATATGTTGACAAAAGGTCAAAGAAAATTACTTATATAATTGTTTCTTCTTCCTGCAAATGAAAAGGTTTGCATCATCAAAATAATCATTGCATTTGTGTTGTACCCATTATCAATATCTCTCATAAAAGTGGCACAGTGAGCATGTTTTAGCATTATTATTTTCATCTGTCACCAAAGTATAACATTTGAAATTAATAGCTTTACTCAAAATCTTAACAGATTTTTTTATTTTCTCAATTTTCCTGGCTATAGTCTGGTGAGTCAGACTTATTTTAGGAAATAAGCTTTTTTAACAATGAAAAGAATATTTACCAAAACATGTATAGTAAACTTATCATCATTAAATGGTTTTCATCATTTTGCAATTTGTTGTGCTAACTTAAGTATCTTCCATTGTAATGTCTGAGATATATACCTATATAGATGTCTATATATCTATACTGACATATACACAACTATAATAATATAAATATATTTACAATTTTATAAATGTATAATATTTATAAATATTTTATATTTACTATCTAAGATATCTACATAACTATCTAGACATCTATATAAGTCAAATTCAGGCCCTTGTTCTTACAAGGTAAGCCCAGTGCCACCAAGCTAAATTCCTAATCTTGAGTTACAATATTTTTAAAAAATTAAAACAATTAAACATTTTTGAGATAATAAACTTTTCTGATTCCCACTGTATCTTTATTAACTTCTCCTTTATATGCACTGAATTGAGCAAATATTTTGCTACAGTGGCTCAATATCCCTATAAATTAAGTGTAACATCTTCTTATTTATAGTGATAAAAAGTTGTCAGCTGTCTGTTTTCTGTTGCAAACTTTCTTCAGCCATGATTTTTTGATATAGACAATTCAGTTTTATATTCTCCTCCATTGATTGCTGCCGTTATTTTGGATATTGCTCACTCAACAAACAGCTACAATGATTGTCAAATTCATAAAAACATTGCATCATAAAGGAAGTGAGAACAATTTCTTCTTTAATAATTAGTTGCAGAGGATAAGACATAGAAAAACAATAATAGTATTGTTCTCTGTGATCATGGACCTTCAAAAGTGACAGTGGCGAAGAGGACTGAGGCAGGAAGAGGTGAGTCTGAATCTGCAGCAGTGGAGAGCAGATCCGATGACGCCGCCACCTCCTGGCCAGAGCTAGGACTTAATAAGCACTTCATATGCCCCTGAGTAAACTGAAGGCTACTTTGATATCTAGTGAATATTTATTGACCGTGCGCTCTTTAAAAGTGGTATACTACCAGTTATTAAGCAGTATTGCTCTTCTACAACTAATTTTTGTAACATACGACATGTATTTGATTATCTAACTCTACTTTTAATTGCATTCATACTAACTCTCACCCACACATAAGATTCATTAACATTTCAAATATGCATTCTTTTATGTTTTAGCAAACTCTTACTCTCCTGATGATTATATTTATTTAGATGGTGACTGTATTTGTACATAAGATATTCATTTAAATCTTTAGGAAAAATTCTTCTATACTTTTCATGTTTTTACCAACACAATTGATCAGTCATATATATTTGGAACATTCTACTTATACAGAATTCACAATACAATGGTAGACTGAGCCATGCCGGATCCATATCTGCTTTGAGGGCTGCAAAAGACCACCAGTGCATTCATGCACTTAGAATTTCTCCTCCACTCCAAAAAGTTCTCTCTCTCTCTCTCTCTCTCTCTCCATATATATATATTTCTCTTTAATCTTGGCAGTGCCAGCTGAAAACAAATTAACCTGCTATTTTATAATTATTTTTAAAAATTCCTGTAGGACTTTTTCTGTTAAAAGGTAGTTAAAGGTATCATCTTAGGATATCCCTTTTATTTACAGCTACATTCATATAATTAGTTTTCAAGGGAATATGGTGTGTAGATTAATGTAAATAAGTAAAATGAAGCAGAACAAATAAGAAGACAGACAACAACTTGATTACTGACCTCTGGACATATCTGTTAATGTACAAAATGCTTTGTGGGAACGAACAGCCAGTGGGCAAGGAAGTGCTGCTCATCTCTTGCTATTGACTGCAAAGCGACTGTCAGGAGTTGTGGTATACTCTCCATCTACTTCCTTCTCATGAATAAGAACCACTAGACAGGTGTTGGCTTTTCTTTCCTCGACAGTTAAAGAGGAAAGATATTCTCTCTGCCTCCTCTCTTTATTCATGCAGTTGTTCCTACGTTCAAGAGCACAGATAGCTATGACAGGCTAAGATACTATCAGAAAAGAAAAAAAAAAAAAACAAGAGAGTAATTAATTATTTTAAGTGAACTAAGAGACAGATGGAGCCATTAAAACTTCACGAAGTGGCCAAATATTATTAATTCTTGTGATATTTATTACAGCACGACTAATCACACCAGATTCCTTTTGGTATTATTAGAAGTGATATGCACGACTCTAAATTTTTTGATGAATTGCCTCAAGAAAAAAATCTGCCACTTCTGTAATGAAGTATCTCAAGCACAAAAATCTCCACAAGGCAGCTCAACATTTATATCTGTCATTGCATTTTTGGAAACATTAATATATTTTCTTTCTATATATCAAATTCTATTTCCAGATGTAAAAGAGATAATAAAAACTAATACAAAGACACACAAATGGCTTTTGTTTTTTCTGTCTTTTTAGTTCTATAAATTTCAAGCTCATATTTGATTTAAAAATAATTGTATGTCTGTTTATCAGCTTGTACTGTAGAATAATGCAAATTAGAAGATTAAGAAAATCATTTCTGTTTAATTTTTGTATAGGTCACCTCAGAAGTGAGTGAAGGCCTCAGGTTCAATAAAATTAATAGTTGGTATTTTAAAATAAATGGTATGTTAGTGCACTTGGTATGATTTATAAGGCACTGGTATTACAAGGCATTGTTTGGGTGATGTTCACATATTTCACTTAATCTCCTAAGAAATCCAAAGGTATTTCCTACTATTCTTCTCTATTGTTAAATATTCATAAACATGTAAGCAAATGTTTCTACTCACAGAACCTCATAGGATTCTGAAATTCCCAAGTCACTGGGTTCTGAATTATCAAGCATAGAACCATGAGTTGTAATTGACTTTAGTCTGAACACTGTCAAGGAGAGAAAGGCATTGCTATGGACTGACAGTGGTCTCCTGGACACTTTCATAGAGTCTTTCACTTAAGATATTTTATCTGAATCAATGGAATAATATTTTGCTTTAGAAAAAATATCTCAGTGTCAGTGTCTGACGTTTTCCTCCTAGAGAGAAACAAACCATTATTGCTTGCAGTGGATGTCAAGTGGCTAATATATTTTTTTTTTTTGCTTAAAGTCTTTTATTAGTTTATGTGTTTGATAAAAAAAAAATTCAGGTTTTCTTCAGATTCTGTAAGTCAAATATCTCACCCAGGTCTTTTACAATCTACTAAAAGATTTTTACAATCTAAAAAAGATTAAAAGTCTTTTACTTTTACAGTCTACTTCGTTTTGCCTTCAGTTATGCTAACGCCAATGATTTACCTCATTTATAAAGTTAACATGTACCTCAAGGAAATCAGAAGTAAGCTGCTTGGAGATGCTCCATGTGCCTGAGCTATAGTGTTTCCATTAAGGCATGGGGATTACTCTTTTTTGTTTTCAAAATTTTCACACAAAATATCCAAAGGAGGGGAAAGAGAATTGAGAGGAGCAAAGCTGTGCCATGTACAGGGACATAGTAACACCAATTAACATAAACACTACACACTGTGTTATATGTGCTAAGACAAATAATAAGAACAAATACCCAAAGGGCTGGGAGAAAACCAGAGGAGGAAGGGGCTGAGGAAGAAAAGAGAAGACTTAAAGACTAAAAAGCAGCAACCAGCTTTGTGTACATGTAATATGCACAGGTAACCACTCCCCAAGATGATCATAAATTGCATGAACTGCAAACATATACTAACGCAATTTAAAAATTACTTGTAAAAATACAATATCCAAATCTTTGAAAACAATTTATTTTTTTCCTAGAATAAGCTATTTATTTGGCTCAGCAACCAGTGGCTCACTCCTGTCCATGCAGTGCTCCACAAGAAGACCCCAGCAGGAATTTTATTCAGAGAGGGTACCAGGGAGGTTTCTACTGGCCATCTCTCCAGACAGCAACAAAGAGGGGCCTAGGACAGAACTGATTTTGCACTGTTTTTTCACGTTAAATATTCTTTGTTATATTTACCTGTAACTTTTCATACTATGAAAAAGAAAAGATCTGAAATTGCTTTCTGTCTTTCATTCTTGTTCTTCTCCCTCCTTTTCTTTTCCACCTTTATTCACTTACCCTGTTCTCTCTCTATTTGAGCATTGTGTCCACTGAAGGGTTGTGAATCAAAATGTGAGGAAGGGCAGGGTGGATACTGAACTACAGTTGCCATGCCTATTCTTCAAGAATCATCTTCACTGCATGCAAAGCTAAGCAGAGAAAGGGCTGAGCAGCAGGCAAGCTCAGGAGTGACCTGAAACAAGAGCTGATTTTCCCAGAACTTCCAGATTTCTTGAGGGCTTCACTCCTCATCTCCCTATCTCCTCCTCACCACATCAGTTTTCAACCACATGGTAACAGTGTCCACTACACTAAACACCCTGCGGGAGCACCAGCTCCACGCCAAGACCTGTTGCAAACACCTAGATGTCATTGAATCTTCCCAGTACACCAGAGAAATAAATATCTGTATGATCTGGACCTTGCAAGACAGTGTACTGCAGAAGTTCGTTTCACAACAGTGATTTCCTTGGATCCAATTCCCTGCCTGACAGTGATGATTTCTCTGACCTGCAGAGCTGTCCAGCATCAGGCTCTGTGGGTTTCCTCTTCTACAAGAGGAAGTAGGATTTTGTAATAAGTGTTATGAAAGAACCATATGAAGTTGGTCAAGCACAAATATTTTGAATAGAGGAAGTCAAGATACAGTCAGTGATCATGAACTGAAGATTTTGTCCCAACCACTTATGTAGAAATTGCTATTTTTACCTTATAGTGTGGTTCAGAGCAGTTGTTTCCCCAGAAGCAATCAGCAGCATTGATTTCAATGTGTCTGAAATGGCTCTGGGAGGTTGTTAGAGATACTATGGGAGAATTAACCAAAATATTGAGCTATAGTAATGTTTATATATAGTTTTCCATCAATGCCTTCATGGATTCCGGGGGTCCAATCATCCCACATTACACTTCAGAGGTTTTCCTAAGTTCTAGTTCCACTCTTCAAATTAATCCTTCTTCCATTTATCTTTGGAGAGTTGCAGCATGACACTCATCAGTGTGTGGAGGAGTGTCTTTTAGGATTGTTGGCGATAATTTTAACTCAGCCTACTCACTAATGGCTAGATGGCTTAAAAATCATTCAAGGAAAATACCGATGTAAGGTTAGAGTAATAAACATTACAGAAAAGAAAAATAGAGGAGCTGGTCTCCTAACCATCCTTATCTCGATACAGGCTCTTCATCATTTATGTTACAATGTTCTAGGAGATGAGCCATCTATTACACTTAGAATCTACAAGTATTTTTGATACAGTGAAGATAATTTCAGATATGGAATATAGATGAGTATTAATGAAATCATTACTGCAGAGATGGGCTCAATGAGAAGATAAAGACAACCTGATGCCACCAATGTAGTTGACTTGTTTAATAGTCAAGTGGTGAAATGCGTTCTTGTGAACCTTGGGTTTTGTGCCAGGTCAGCTCCCCTCACCAGTGGGAGGTGGGACAACGGAAGGAAACGGCAAGCAGAGCCAGAAGTGAGGCTGTATTCTTCCTTTTTTGGAGGCCTCGAGGCCATTGATGCCTGCTGAAAAGAAATACCCTCTATATACCATCGATCAAATACCCTGAATGAATTTCAAATACAACATGAAAAGCATCTGTTATGGTCATGGCTTACTTAAGAAACACAAAATATCTAACTATATTTACTAATTATGTAAGTTAGATGCAGAAAGCAAATGTAATATATAAAAATCAAGGTGTACTTATTCTAAAATTTAAAAATTGGTAGCTTCACAACAGACTTCTCTCTGAAAACATCATCAATTTTTAAAGAGTTGAAGATTTGCTCTCATGTCATGCTCTAGTATCCCCTGCCCATTCTTCCTTTTCTCTTCAAAAGTATTCTGGCAAAACTCCCAGAGTGTGATCCAGAAATAATCCCTGCTGCCACCTCAAGAGACCCAAACTCGGGCGTACAAACTTTAAGAAGGAAACACCCTTCTGTTCCACTCCTGAATCTTTTAGAAGCTGACATCTGATGCATCAACAAAATTCCATGAGAAGGGAAAGGTGGTCCCAAGAGAATGTGTGGGATAGAGAGGACAATGATAAAGATACTCTAAGCGCACAGTGCGGTGGAATGTCAACATTAATTCCACGTTCTAGAATGCTGAGCCATTTTATATATTCTGTGCATTTTTTACTACTTCAGAAATTTTACCTCAGACATATATTCACTATGTTATATTTCACCCATCAAAACATATTTCATTTAAAAGGGATCAGGGAGATAAAACACACCAGTTCCTAACATGCTGATACCATATTTACACTGATGACAAAATACGCTGAAGCTTAAAACTTGTGAGCAGAAGCAATTTAAAATACATCATCCGAAATATCTATTTTATGCTCACATATTATAAGAGTTTTATGTTCACTTGTAAAATAAATTATTAAGGCATGGAGACTCACACCCACCAGCAATCAGTCCCATATACCACAGAGCTGGATGTGGTGGATCATGCCTATAATCCCAGCACTTGGGAGGCAGAGGCAGGAGGCTTGCTGTGAATTTGAGGAGGATGAGCTCAGGGCCAGCCTCAGCTAAAATTGAGACTCTGTCTCAAAAAAAAAAAGAGAGAGAGAGAGAGAAGAAGAAAGAAAGAAGGTTTAAAGAATCTAATCATGATTTGATTTGCTTAATTATATAAAATGACCTATTGAATAGACACAGAAAAGATTGAGTGATATTGCCAAACGATGATTATTATGAATTTTATATATTATATATGACTAACACTGATCTGTATATGCAAGTAATAGCAAGAAAACTAATGTATCATTGAATAAATTATGAACTGAAATTTCTTCATGAAATCATGCATTATTAAGAATATATTTGTAGATTACTTACATACAGACCCAGTACCATCAGTTAAATGCAGAATTTACCTCTTTTTCACTCTCAGGTTTCAAGGAATAGAGATAATGGCACTGGGATGGCTTCTCTCAGCCTACGTAGAGATAATTCATTCTTTCTTTTTTTTTGGAGACAAGGTTTCGCTTTGTAGATCAGGCTGACCCTGAGCTCAGCCTCAAACTCAGCAATCCTCCTGCCTCTCCTTAGTGTTGGGATTATAGGCGTGAGCCACCACACTGTGGTATGGGGTACTGATTGCTGCTGGGCATGAGTCTCCATGCCCAGTATTGTTGTATGTGGTTACCAGGGGATTGAACCAGGCCCTTGTGCGTGCAAGGTAAGCGCTGGAACCACTGAGCTAAATACCCGGTCCCAATTCTAAAATATTTTTTAAAATCTTGTGAAATAAAACTCACAAAGATCTTAAACTTGGTTTGAAAATTTAGTAATCTGTTCCAAAGTAATTAAGTTCTTAATCACACAGCAACATTTTCTGAAGTCCTTTGACTGGAAGGAATATTGAGCTACGAATCTAAATACGTGCATAAAATGAGGAGTCAGTCCTGTCCTTCTGCCCAGCCCTGTGCGTGTAACTCCACTGAATCCGCTCCGTCAGGTTTACAGCTCTCCACTTTTTTTTTTAATCATTTAGCTTCTGTGGAGATTTCTGAAATTATATTTTTCTGTCTTTCTATTTTTTAGTTGTACCATAAAGATAAAATGCTTTGCTCCAAGTCAATATTGTGATACATTGAACTTTTTAAAAAGATTATCCTTCTAAGAATGTTGAAAAGCAATGTTAGGGGGGAAAAAAAGGTTGTTAAGCATTTGTTCATTCAAAAGCAAATGAGGTAATTGTAAATCTGTTTACACCCCACTTCAGGTATTTCCCCCCTTTTGAACAATTTCAGATTATAATCCCATGAAACTTGTATGAATGTATGGGATGGGCTAATTATTTCTGACCCCGAAGGTGTGGCTGACTGGGACACTTAACTGCTCCAACATCGTCTAGAACTCTTTCTTCTTTACTCCAAAGTCAGTGCTAGTGTTTGGACGACCAGTATACTGCATGAGTTCTTACAACCAGAAGAAAAAATTTCATGTCAAAATATGTCAATGTGTTTCCAAACTGAATGATAGATAATGCAGTTTTTGAAATTTTATTTTCACTATTTTTTGAGGAAAATGACCATTTTAGAAATTGTAAAATATTATTATATTTTAAATTTTTTTATCTTTATTGGTACATTAAAATTTTTTATTGATAAATAAAAGTATATGCTTTGGGATGAATGTGATAATTTGACATGAACACAATTATCTTTATGATTCACTAAATATTTGTCATTATTTATTTTGAAGTGGTTTATTTATTTCTTTGAATTTTTTGTGCATTTCAGTTTGACTTGACAATTTACATAAATTGTATCTTTGTTGAAAATATGGCTTGCAAATATTTATCCACTAGTTCTTTTGTTATTTAACTTTTTTGGCTCATGAGCTTCAAATGTACTTTCCAATTTTATTATTTATTTTCATTCCTTAGAATATAACCTTTATTAAGATATTGCAAATGAAATATCCATATCTCTTACATTTTATGAACTTATCTGAAATTAAAATTTTTGATTTATCAGGAGTTAATTTTAGAGTAAGAAATTACACAGATTTCATGCTTCATTGGAAAGACTTCTTGAACAAAACTTCTATAGCACAGGAATTGGCAGAAGAAATCAGCAATTGGGACCTCATTCTTTTAAAAAGCTTCTGCAAAGCAAAGGAAACCACCAACAGAGCAAAAAGGCAACCAACAATGTGGGAAAAAATCTCCACCAGCTGTTCCTCAGACAAAGGATATCTATATCCTCTAGATATATCTAGAATATATAGAGAGCTCAAAAAAAAATCAGCACACCCAAATTTAAAGACCCAATTCAAAAATGGGCATTTGAAATGAACAGATATTTTTCAGAGGAAGAAGTAAGAGCAGCTAAGAAGCATATGAAAAAATGCCCAACATCATTAGTCATACGACAGATGCAGATGAAAACAACACTGAGATTTCATCTCACTCCACAAAGAATGGCTGCCATTTCAGAATTAGCCAACAGCAAATGTTGGCAAGGCTGCAGAGAAGAAGGTACCCTTCTCCACTGTTGGTCGGACTGTAGACTTGTACAACGTCTGTGGAGATCAGTTTGGAGATTCCTCAAAAAGCTAGGATTGGAGGTCCAATTTGACCCAGCCATTGCCCTGCTAGGTATACACACAAAAGAATTAAAGACTCATATCACAATGACATATGTGCACCCATGTTTATAGCAGCTCAGCTTGTGATTGCTAAACCTTGGAAACCAAGATTTGGAAACCCAAATTTCCATCAACTGGAGACTGGATAAGAAAGCTGTGGTTCTTCTACAGAATGGAATATTACTGTGCCATAAAAATGATAAGTTTGAATCATTTATACTTAAATGGACATACCTTGAGATATCCTCATAAGTGAAATAAATAGGTCACAGATAGGTAAATATTGCATCTTTTCTCTGGTATGAGAAAATAAAGATGTAAATGAGTTCTAGAACTGTATGTTATATATTGTGAAATAGAAAATACTCAAAGTGAAATAGGGTGAAGGGGGAAAATAATGAGATTATAACAAAAAAGAAAGGAAACAAATTTTATGTATATAGGGGGGTGGTAGGGTGGATAGGGCTATGAAAAGAAATGAGAATTAATTTGTCTTATACTGGTACAAATACCCATCGTGGAGTGCAATTATGATGTGTATATGTAATGTACCAATAAAGATTTCAAGTTTAAAAAATGAATAAATAAAAAATCAATATAAATATATTGACCATCATTTATTGTATTTACCTACAATGTCGTTATAAATTCCTTCTAATAGTATATGAAAAATTGTCCATAGTTTTGTTTTGTATTTGTTTCCTATTTAGAGGTTATTAATGTGGTGTTCCACTCAGAAGAATATAAATTTTGGGTAAAATTTTTAGATTCTGATAACTGTATTTCTATCCTTTGTTTAGTTCTATCAATTATTCTTTCAGATAGTGTCTGATAGTCATGAAATAATACAAAATATCTCCTTCTTCATATCAATTCTAATGTCCCATGTGTGTTACTTCTAAGTGCCATACTTACTTTTGAGCAGATGAATGTAGATAAGATAGATAAAAAGATAAATGGTTAAGTAAACGAGTTTATAAAATGATAATTAAGATGATAGTATATGCAAAAATTAATATGCATATTAATATTGTATTCTGGTTATACTCACTTTATTAATTAATTTATATAGTTTGCATAGCTGGTATTTGCCTAGAGGTTCTTACTTGTAATATTTATCTCTGTGTGTATATTTATTAAATGAGTGTTCTATTTGCTTCATGAAAATAATTGGAGTAGATGCTTATTTTTTCTTGCTGTTCTTTATATTATACTAGTCTTGTTTTTTGCTAGGAGATAGGGCAGGGTCAGTTTGAAATTAAATGGGTTTAATATTTCGGGAAAAGTATTCTTATAGTATTTCTCCATTAATTTTATGAAATTTTTATATCTCTTTCATATTTTACTTTTGCTAAAACAGCTCATCTATTCAGATCTCTAAATTCATCCCAGTATAAGATATTACTAATTTTTGTAAAAGTATCCATAAAAATCTATCTGTATGACTAATATCATTACTTATTTCATGCTTTAGCATGTTTCTTTTTAAGCATTACTAAGTTATGTTTAAAATGCCACTATGAAATACATCACTTAATTTATTAATATCATTATACCATACATACTACTCAATATTAATTTTAACTCTTTAAAAGTCAATCTCTCTGAGTTTACATCAATTATTTAAAATTGAATATACACTACAGATTTCCATTGCCTGCTCCTCCATCTCCCCTCTACCCAGCGCTTCCTTTCTCTGTGACATCTGGGATCTCTGTGAGTGGCAGGATTCCGTATAAGGTCCTGGCAAGCCTGCTTCCCAGGGTCTGTATCGCACTGCGGCTCCATGAGGGCAGAGTCGTCGTACCCAGCTCTTCTGCAGCTGTCAGTAGCTAAAGTTCTCGGAGACTGGTTGGTTTTAACCAATTAATAGGGATACTTTCTTCCAGCTAACAGTGAGGTTTTGATTTAGATGATTTATTCATGTTTTTGAATTAGCTTATTGTTTACCAATTGTTAAATTTGAAAAATTTATTATTTTTAAATAAAATTTCTTGTCTGACATGTTTATCATGAGAATTTGTTTTAGTTATCCATTCTGTGATGTCTCTAACCTTTTAGTAGTATTTTACACTTTTTAGTATTATGAAGTATAAATTTCCTGCTGTCTTTTATTGATCATGCTTTCAGCATTATATCAGAAAATTTATTGTGAATTTCAAAATCACCTAGGTTATTTCAGTTGCTATTTTCAAGTTTTATACAGTTTCACTTTCTACTTAGTTATGAGATTGATTCTGAATTTTATTTTTGGAAAGATGTAAATTTGTGTTTAGAAATTTCATTTTGGGGAGGATCATAAGGATAGTCAATTTTCTTAACAGTATTTGTTGAATATATTATAATTCCTCTCTTGAGCTAACTTTACCACCTTTGCATGTGTCAGTGGACTCGGAGTAGAGGCTGTTTCTGAGCCATCTATTTGTTCTATTCAATCCATTTCTCTTTATTCCAACAGTATAAGGGGCCATTACTGTAGTTTACCCTCATTTTCTAGGGAATCTTGAAGCCAATTAATTCAAGTTTTCTGAACTTATCCTTTTCAGCTTTGTGTTAGTTAATATAAATCATTTTCATTAGTTTAGTTCCCCTGATATTCTCATCCCAGAAATTGCATAGACTCTATTATTAAATCATTTTTACTACCTGAAAAATTACACCATATTAATTGAATTCAAATAGGTGTTAGTTGTAAATATATATTGAAAATTGTAGGAATTATATGGTAGTTAAAAGTGTTAGAACATAGTATGAAAAATATGCTAAGATGAGAGAAAATGGAATCAAATAAAATGCTCAGTTAAAGTCAAGAAAGTGAGAGAAAAAGATTAACAAGAGAAAAATCAGTAAATGCAAAGAATATGTAACAGTGACAAACTATAGAAGTTAATGTAACTTCACCAGTAATCAGTTACCATGTAAAAGGCCTACATATAACCAAAAAAAGAGCCTCTCCAATTGATTAAATTTTTTAAAAGATATGAATGTATTATATCTAAAGAAAACCTAATTTAAAGAAAAAGACCCTGACAAAGTCAGGGGGCAGAGAAAACAGCGTTCTGATATCATAAATAAAAGCCTATCTAATGATTGCAGATCAAATACACCAATTATAATTTCTTTAGAAAAAAATACCACATGATCTTCCATGCAAAAAATATTCAGCAGTGTGCAAATTTTCAGACCCGTTTTCACACACAAATATACCAATATGCCTCTGCTGCCTCTGGTACATCTCTGACATAGCTATGAAGAACTCTGGAAACTTATATTGTATTTTTTAGGTAATTTCACAATTTTTAAATTAATTGTACATATTGTAACATTATTTTCTATTTTTGCTTATGGATATCTGATAGTCTACTTCAGGGCTTCGGTATTATATATTAAATATGTGTTTAGAATTCTATCTTTCATGACTGTTTAGTCTTATACGATCTTAATTATGTACATAGGACATTGGTAATTGATGATAAGCAGACTTACTCTCGAAATCCTAGTCATCTATTTATATGCAATACACTTTGATGTTTGTAAAGTCTACAAAGGCTTTTAAATTCCTTTTTCTATTTTTCTAACAATTTATTTTATGCTTTTTACTTTCTTTCTAAAGTGCTTGTCAAAAAACTGCCTTTGTTTTGAAGACTTATTTTTCTATTCTTTCTCAAATTCTGCCAAGCTGTTAATTTCCTCTATATATCTCTATTTTTCCTTAGTAATTACGAATCCCATGAGCAGACAGAGAGACAATGCGATGATGATGTAGACATCGGAGTGATTTTGTCCAAACCAGCATTGCTGGGCACCACTGGAAGTTGAAGAAAGGTTTCAGAGCACTCCAGGGAACTGTACTACAGGACACAATTTTTATTTCAAACTTTAGTCCTCCAAATCAGACATGAATAAATCTCTTTTGTTTTCTAATCACCAACTAAGGTAATCTGCTACTATAGGAATAGGGACAGTGAGACACTAGTCATGAGGCTGAAATAGTGTTTCTATATTCATGAGTTATATTTAATCCCAGTGTTGTTCATGTTTTTATTAATATGATGCATTTCATAATTGTTTTTCTTGCTTCTTTATTAGTAATTTACTAGGTTAAAATGTAACCTGATTTCTTTTCCACTTAATCATCACTGAAAGAGTTAGTTTGTATAATTAAGAATGTTTCTATTGTTCAGTGCAATTTTATCAACTATAGATTTCCTTCAATAATTCTAGAACATAAAAACTTTCTTTCATTTATAGAATTGGTTTCTTCTTTGTCCTGAGATGAATATAATTCTTTTTATCTGTATTCTTCATGTTCTGCTTACAATGGGGAGCTACATAGTATATCATAAAGTCAAGTAAATGCACCCAGATGCAATTTAGGTTTAATTATTTTATATTTATAATAAAGTATTACATACTTTCCCTTCTTTTTATTTGAGTTATTTTTCACCCCTACAATGATTTTTGTTTCCAACTATGTTCAGTTTGCTGTAAGTGCTTATAGGTGGCAGCAAACACATTCAGGTGGACCTCCTCTCCCATTCACAATCATGGTGAAGTCACAACGAAACAGATAATTTGCAGTGATCTTGTGTCTGATGAAGGTCAGATGATCATGATAATACTTTAGCATTTTATTGATACTTTCTTTTCTTTTCTTTTAAAATTTTATCTTTATTGGTACCTTATGTATACACATCATTATCTCAACATCGAGAGTTTGTACCAGAATATGATATGACTTGATCCTCATTTTTCCCTTTTCACCCCACCCTGCAACCCCCACCCCCATATACACAATCTTTGTTTTCTTTTTTCTTTATTATTACCACATTCATTTCCCCCTCCTTGTTTACTTTTACACTCTCTTCCCTTTTAAATATCTTCTTTCTATCATTAATTCCTTTTATACTTTCTGATAAGATGTTTGAATTTTAAAAAATAAAGCTCATCTGCCTATCTCTCTCTCTCTCTTTCACCCTCTCTCTCTATATATCAATCTATCTGTATTCCACCAAATCTATCCATCGTCCCTCTTTCTTGTATATAAGATGAAAAATTACTACTGTCATGAGAATTAGAGCAAGGATGTCAATAAGAATATGGTAATGGTTACCATCAACTACTTCAGATAATCTAATAAAAACATCAAATGCCATCTCTGTCATAGCAACAAGACATTAGCGCTAGTAGGGTGTAGCTCTTATTGTAAGTTTGTGTCCAATTTTTCTTTATTTTCTATTATAACTCAGCATAAATCTTATACCTTAAAAAAGTAAGCATGTCAAAAAAAATAAATAAATAAAAAAGTAAGGAAACAAATTTTATATATATGGGGGGGTGGTAGGGTGGGTGGGGCTATGGGAAAAAATGAGAATTAAGTTGTGCCTTATACTGGTACAAATCCCCATTATGGAGTGCAATCATGATGTGTATATTTAATGTACCAATAAAGATTAAAAAAAATAAAAAAAGTAAGCATGTCTCTGAATTTTTCAAAAGCAAGAGATACAATTTAATGGCTTCTGTTTTTATGAAAATAAACATTATTATGAAAGCTTAACGAGAGACACAGTGAACAAAATACGTCCTTGCAGCTGTCCAGGTGTGTGACACAGGTCCAGAGAGCCTCACTATCAGTATATCCGGAATGCAAATCCATCCAGGAGGCAGATTCTTGACTATTATACACAAAGTTTTAGGAAATGTTATTAGTGATTTGTTAAACACAAATATCTAGCGGTGGTTGCTAATATAGAGAAGTCTCCCATTTAAAACATGAGGACTTTTTATAAGAAAAACACTGCCACTTAGAATGCTTCTCTCTCAGTGCTACTGAAGTGAACAAATGTTACACATATTTACCAAGTCAGCCTGGTAATTAGTCACAATTTGCAACTGAGTTTACAGCTGACTGACTTAATGTCTTATCCTGATAAGAAGAATTTTACTTTCTTTTCCAGTACCCACCAAACATTTTTTTTAAAGTATCTTTATTGGTACAATATGAATATGCATCACAATCACATTCAGCATTAAGAGTTTGTACCAGAATGTGACATGACTTGATTCTTATTCTTTCCCTTTACCCCACTTGCATCCCCCCATCCTTCATATACACAATCTTTGTTTTCTTTTTTCTTTATTATTACCACATTCATTTTCCCCTCATTATTTATCCTTACACTTTTTCCTTTTAAATATTTTCTACTTCACAATATAAACTATACATACTACAGCTCATTTACAACTTCATTTTCTCATATCAGAGAAAATACATGATATTTACACATCTGTGACCTGTTTATTTCGCTGATGAGGACGCCCTCAAGGTACATCTATTTGAGTATGAATGACTCAATCTTATTATTTTTAATGGCAGAGTAATACTCCATTCTATAAGAGAACCTCATCTTCTTTATCCAGTCTCCAGTTGATTTAGGGGGCTGCCAAACACAGGACTTTACACTTAAACATAGACATAGATACACAATTCAGTAATAATTAGTTTTCAATATTCTTGCCAACATAGTTTGTACAAAATGATAGGCAGGTAATATGAGCCAAAACTAATTGGAATATTTTTTGGTGGAAAATTTTAAAATAGCATTTAGGAAATTATTATTATTTCTTTAAGAAATCCTTCATATTGTTCATTTTCCATATTCATTGTTGCTCAGATCTTCCGTGTTTATGTAATATTGCTTGAGAATATTGCATGATTCTCTTGCTTGGATCATGAGGCCACATCTATCCATGAGAAGTAAGGACAAAGAAGAAGAAAGAGACAGGGTCATAAATAAGTCAGTTTAATGACTGAAGCAATGCACCATGATGGTGAACTTACCTATTTAGGAGCTGACTGACCCAGGATGGCCCAAAAGACATCAACAGGTGCTAGAACTGAGAAGACACGGGCGTTCCAGAGCATTCGGAGAAGCTCAGTGTACCTAAGATCACACCGCACCTCCTTCAAAGTGACCACAAACTTTCAGCCTCCAGAACATTAATATAATTACACTGGAAAATGTGTTCTAACATCATAAGAAAGTGAGCACTATATACATTTACATGCACAGGAGAGTCATGGTCAATTTTGCTGACATTTAGTTCTTTAATGACAGTGACTTTTCTATTTTTTGAGACTTTGCTCTATGTTTTCAGGATATTGTTGAAAGAAGAATGTAAATTTTAAATACTTCTGTCCATACAAACTCTCTGAATATACTGTGATGAATGCTCCACTCATTCACCTGAATAGGATCTGAGTAGTTTCCCCTTATTATGCGGAATATTAACCTCTTGTAACATTATGCCTATAAAATGTAAGCGGTCAGCATTACTCACTAGAATTCCTGTAGAGTAATCACTTGCAGTAAATGACGCTCACATATTTGAATGATAGAAATAAAATGATTCCTTATGAGTTTGTATGTATAAATTCTGAAGTGCAATTTTATAGACCAGAAACAGATGAAGGGGTCAGGTAGTTATAAGCTAATGAGAAATAAATTGCTATAATCAGCGGCCTAACATTGCCTGAAGGATTTCTTTCTACAGTCATGGATTCAGCTGGCAGAGGATCTTACTGCTGCTGTTTCAACCTCATTCTTGACATTTGTAATATTATTCTAAAGCTTGATTACATCATGGACAAGTCACGCCATTACGGAGCACTCCCTGGAGGGATCTGGTCTTAATGTTCTGTAAATACCCAGGTGTAGGCAATGAGGAGAATAACTGATATGCTCCCTACCCAGGAAAGGACACCACTCATTGTTAGGCCATCTTTGTTCTGATGTGTTGATTAACATCCTACATATTGTTTGTATTTCTTGAAGAAAAAATGTTTGTAACATATAAGTCTCTTAAGTGGAACTTTATTGAAAATTATTTATTAATGATTTATTTCAAAATTTAAACTGTGTAATGTTTCATCCATAAGTAAATTTTGTGCATTTGTTTTTTGTCAGACATCATAAAAGATTTCTTTGAGCCTATCCATGATGATATTTATTTTCTTTATAAGTTAAATTACAAGTAAACTTTCAGTGAATAGGTAGTTTCAGCATCTAAAGAAAATGACAATTGGACTGTAAAAGTAACTGATTCCATTAATGCTGTATATTTTCATTTTTCTTGCTATTAGGTACAGGGCAGGAATATAGCTCTGAGTTCTCTTGCTTGAATCAAAGGGGCACATCTATCCAGTGGACAGATTTCCCCATGAGTCTTGTACACTCCTGTCCTGGCAGCACTAAGGTTTAGATGGCTATTGTCCTGCCAGCCTCATGTGCTGGAGATTCAGAGTAGGATCTGGAGTCTATGAGCAGGAAGTAACCTGGCCCATAAGAAAATCCTATGCCGCTCTAATCCTTTGTTAAAGCTCACTGGGAATGGTTGGTATTATATTAAAATAAAATAATATTACACTAAACATAAAATTAAAACCGAATAAAATACCTCCTAAAAGGATCTCTACCATGAAAGTCAGGGAAAAAAATTATAAGGTTTAAATCTTGAAAACAACCAAAATGTTCCAACACAGGAGAATGGATAAAGAAGATGTGGTTCTTTTATAGAATGGAGTATTATTCTACTATTAAAAATGATAAGATCGAGTCATTCATACTGAAATGGATGTACCCTGAGGACAGCCTTATAACTGAAATAAATAGGTCACATATGCATAAATATCATATCTTTTCTTTGGTATGAGAATATAAAGTTGTAAATGAGTTCTAGTATATATAGTTGATATTGTGAAAGATAAAATGTCTAAAAAGAAAGAGGTTGTAGGGATAAATAATGAGGAAAAAAGAATGTGATAGTAATTTTAAAAAAGGAAACAAAGCTTATGCATATAGGGCATGGGTGGATGCGGGTGGCTGTGGGAAGGGGAAAAATGAGAATCAAGTTATTTTATATTCTGTTACAAACTTTCAATGTTGAATGTGATGATGATATGTATTCATAATATACCGATAAATATTTGAACTTAAAAAAAAATCATAAGATCTTGTATAAGGTACATGAGCATACATACCCTTTTTTCAAAAATAGATAGCAACACTACTAAAATGTAGTAAATTCTACTGATTTTCTTGTAAGAACACATACATACATATGCACTAGGGTTTTCTGAACTTTCTATAAGGACACATCCCAAAGACATTCTAAACAATGAGGAAAATGAGCAGACCGGCAACTCAGATAAAAAATATGTGTGTACAAGTGGATACATCATTGGGTCCACTATTTTGAGGGAAATAACCTCTATTTCAAAAATTTATGGAACATCACATCAAATTAAATAATTTCAAATTACTTTTTATTAGGTTAAGGAAGTATAATATATATTTACGATATACTTACAGAGAATTTCAATATTCATAGCCTGATCAGAGTTTATTTCATTACATTTGACAGTATGCTAATAAAAATCTTTTGTTTTGAGGAGATAAAAGTTAAATAAAAATATGATGAGTATGTTAATATTTGTACATGGAAATTAAAAAATATCTCTTAAAATTCATTTATTTTTCATTCTAATACTGCAAAAAATATCTACAGCTCTTTGATCCAGCAATTAGTTCTTGAGAGCTTTGGTTCATAGAAACAGGAATATCATTTCAGCTGGAATTAGTCACTGTTTGACTGAGATTCAGCAGAAGGAAGAATAACAAATAATCCTACTGAAAGCTCATGGTTTGTATTGAATGTGAACTTTCTGATAAGTAAATGATATGATACTCTACTAAGCAGCCTCAGTGGCCTTTCAGTTTTATAAATCAGAATGCAATCCAACATATTTGCCAAAGTTTCACTCTTCTACCTCTATTCCTAAAAGAAAATTTGAGATCAGGATGAAGTTTGGAAAAACCACAAAGTAAAATTCTGTAATGTATAAACCAATAATGGTAAGCAAATAAACCATATTACTGTATTAATATGCTTCACCACCATAGAAAGCTAAAAGAGAGGGAAAGAAAGAAAAGAAAGAAAAGAGAAAGGCAGAAAAAAGGAAAGAGAAAGTAAGAAGGAGAAAGAAAAGAGGGCAATACAAGGAAACAAATTATTAAACATGTTTCATAATTCATATTGGCTGGAGTAAGATCTTACCTGTCAATAATTACCTTGCATGTAAATGAGTTTAAATCACCAATTAAAAGACATAGAGCAATTCAACGGATTAAAAAATAAGACTTAACTATATGTTGCTTGCAAGAAATTCACATCTTTTACAAAGACCACACACAGCAGAAAATCAAGTATTACATTTAAATGGAAGTCAAATTAAACAAGATTGCCATTCTAATATTAGATAAAGCAGATTGTCAGGCCAGAAAAAAATGGCAACAATTAGATATCTGATAAAGATGAAAATCTTGAATAAAATACTTGTCAACTGAAATAATCAGCACTTAGGAACATTATTAATCTCAATCTAATATGATTCAGGTCCATGAGATACAATGATGATTGAATATGCGCAGATCTGTCAACAAGCCAAAGGACAAAAACAGTAAAGTTATCTAAGTGATGATGTTAAGACATTTGATAAAAATTAGCATGTGTTCATGGCACAAAGAAAGGAGTCAATTACGCATATAAGGAATGACAGAGTACAGCCCACTTCATTATGACATTAGGCAAACAGCTAAAATATTGATGGAAAATGTAGAAAACTTCCCTTTAAAGGTCTCAAACAATATAGAAATATTCAATTCCATCTGTTTCATTCAATAGAGGATTGGAGATCCAACCCGGAGCAATTAGGCATCCAAAGTGTAAAACATCACATGGTCACTGTTTGCTGATGACATGACCTTGTATTTAGAAAATCCCTACAGCTACCGTCACTAGTGAATGGAAGCTGTAGAATCAACAATCAGCACACAAAAATCAGTAGGATTTTTGTATGTCCATAGTGACTTATGAGAAACAAAAATCAAGAGAATATCTTGTAAAAATTACCACAAAACACTACAAATATTTTTTCCTAAAGGAGTAAAAGATCTTTACAAAAATATTATTTACAGAAATTGAAGAGGACACAGAAACGTGGAAAGACAGCCTGTATTCACTGATGGGAAAAAATTGTAGTGCCCATAAAACACAAAGTGACTTCAAGATTCAATGCAAATGCCAGTGGCATTCATCACGGAACTGGAAGTGGCAGTACTAAAGTTTATTTGCAAGAAAAAAATGCCTAAAAAACTAAAACCATCTGAAGTTTAATAAACAAAGAAGGGGATGTTACTCTACCTAACAGGGAGCTATGATAACAGAGAGAGCATTAACACACAAAATGTTAGAACAGAAGAGACTGGCCACAAAGAACGCCAACACATCCATAATTGATTGATTTTCAACAAATGTGTTAAGAATGAGCTTAGACCCTCTCATCAGCTACAAATGAGCTCAAAAGTAAAAATTTAAAAGTTTAGAAAATATTAAACTCATAGAAAACAAAACTAATGAATAAAGCCTAAAATGATTAATTACCAGAGAATTGTGAATCAGATTCAAGTGAAATAACGTCTCATCAGAATAAGCTGGGCTGGTATCAGATGGCAACAGATAATAGTGCGGTGATGCTGTAAAGAAACAAGACCCTGGCGTACTAGTTTTAAAGGACAGATGTAGGCAGAGTAAACAACTAATCAATTATGAGTAATCAAATTAACAGTTTCTAAAATAAACTAGCCTTAAACTATTTTGAAGGTAGAAGTTTAAAGAGCAATTTGAATGATTTTAATGTTTAAGATGGACTACTTGTTGCCTCAGTTGAAATCCAAAATTCAAATTTATCACTTTTGGAGAGAACCAATACATTTTTAATATCAAATATTGGAGATGTTTTTGTTAAATCCCTAAGTTACTTTCAGATCAGTTCACTAGACTTTGTTTCCCAAAATAAGAATATTATAAAATTATATTCATGTGACCACATGGCCTAAAATAATGCACACCTTGGTGTGAAATCTCAGTGTTACGAATAGTCAAGATCATTATCCCAAGACGGATGAGATCTCTATGTCAGGATTTCTGTGAAATGGGAAGCAGATCAAATACGAATAAACTATGCATAATTTTTAATATCTAAAAAGCACTTACATTAAGAAAAAGTAACCAAGGAAAGTAAATATATCAAGAAAGTGTGCTTACGAAAAAAATTCTACCAAATCAACTGCTTCCTAAAAGAAATGTCTAAATTAAGGCAAATGTTACTAAGTTTACAAAGTCCAAGTAACTCCAAATCCAGTGAAGAGGATACTTTATTGTGTGTTAGTGAGGAATTGTGTTTTCAAATGAGACATCTAATGTTCGTACATACTTCCATACAAGCGTGATGTGTTTTACACATGGTTTCATAACACACACAGGAGGGTGAAATTGAACAGCCAACACTTCAGTACATCACAAGACTCTACGCTTACATCTAGCTTGTCTTCTAATAACTCTCCGTGTATTTAACCGGAGAGTATGAAATGTAAATGAGGTTCAGGCAGCCTTAGATCAAAGAGGAAAGGGAGGAGAGAAAACTTATGCACTAAGTCTCCAAGGAGAAATGAAAGTTACATAAACAGCTAAAATACAGTATTTCCATATCACATATTTTTCTACATTTATTCTTGGCAGGAGAACCCAGAGGCAACCTCCAACCCTGGCAGTAAAGTGATTAAGAGACTCACATGCACCTTTGACATTTTAGGTTATCCTTTCATAAAACCGAGGGCAAATCTCCGTGAGGAGGTGTGGGGCAGGAAATACCACCATCAAAAGGAGCTCAGCACTTTGATGGGCCCACAAGACAGGCTCCTTAAATGCCCGTGGGAATGACTTAGTGATTGCTATTCAGGAAAAGCAAGTTCATACTTACAGTGAAAAAATAAACCAAATTAAATATGATTGACTAGAATTCCTTACAAAAGAAAATCTAGTTAAAAATTATACTTTAGAAAAAAATCTTTATTAGATTTTCTTTCTATACTTTTGTTTGAAATTTACAACATAATATATCATAACTACTTAATACCAGAATAAAAGGCAAAATATTTTAAAATATCCTGACATAACGTACATTTGATTTATCCACTGCAAGGATTTTTGTATACATATGAAAACTTGGAATTTTAGCTGCAAAACAAAATGAGGATTATAAAAAGAATGACAATGACAAGCACATGAAAACTTTTAAAAATATAAGTTAGTGCACAAATTCTATTTCATGGATTCATATGTGTGGATATAAATCATTATTTATAAGCATGTTCATTTATATAAAGCATAATAAAGAAATCCAGTTCATATCAAGAGATTATCCAATCTATTATAAAATTCCTAGTTATGCCTCAATATTTTCCACAATCAAAATATTAGAAGTGATATTCCATGTTTAATTAGTATTAAGCTGGATACACATTAACAAAACATGTTAGTTCTACATGTCACCCATAAGAATATTAAGAATTTCAATCACAGGATGAATCCTATAAACATTCTGGTCTTAGAAGGTATATGATCATTAACAAAAGAAATTCTGCTCCTGCTTTCAAACCTAAGTAATAACTAACAGGAATGCCAGAGGGAGAAGAGCGAGTCCTCTTCCCAGGGCCATGTGAGTTCCAGGAGTGAAGTCAGTTCAGCGGCCTGGGCAGTGGCCCCTTCACTGAGACCAGATGTCCACTCACACCCAACTTGCTCTCTGCTTCGACTGTGAGCTTAAAGAATGTCAGGTGTGGAAGAAGATACAATAACTCACAATTACCGCTATAAACTGTATCTCAAATGTCCCAGTCTGCAACTTGACAGTGCAAGGGGAGAGTTAAAGAATTATGAGAACTGTCCTAAGGAATGCATGGACCAAGTGTAGCTGGGGAAAGGGAAAGTATTCTCTGCTGGCAGTTTTGCTATTATGAGGGGCTAATGGAAAACAGAGTAACTTGAAATAAAAATGAGTGTTGTGACTGGATGTCATTGTCCACAAGGGGATAATGACTTTTAAGGGAAAAAAAATCGTAGCAACTTGACAGACAAGAAAGATTTTTAAAAGAGAAGACAAAGAACGGAATGGACTAAAATAAAATTTACGTGAAAATACTGCAAACTAAAGGGTTAAACTCATGTGAGATATTACAGAAGAAATAGGCTTGAATTCCTTAATTTAATGAAGGAAAAAAATTGATCAAACCAAGAAAAAAATGTGATTTTATTCAGTTTATAATGAACTTGTAATAACTTAGAAAACAAGATTGAAAACAAATATGTCAGCAACATGGATAATGTAAGGAGCTGAGGCTGGGAGGCAGGTCAGGTCTGCGCCTCCCTGTGGGGGACACATAACATTGTGCTCAGAAGAGAGCTGAATTTCTCCTGCAGTTAGTGTACGAGATAGACCAAGCTGCAGTTACAGAGACAGCTCAGGTGGTACTGGGTGCTCCAGGGAGAGTAATAGCATTTATCATGGGGCTAGAAAATAGTCTGCACTGGGATTAAAAAGTGAATTGCAGAATGAAGTCAAGCATTCAGGGGTGTCATTTACCATATCCAAAGCTGGGTTGATAAATCTTTTTAAAGTGTGTGTGTGTGTGTGTGTGTGTGTGTGTGTGTGTGTGTGTGTGTGTGTGTATGTGTGTGTGTGTGTGTTTGTGTGTGTGTGAACTTCTGGTCTCTTTCCTCCCCAATCTGTCTGATGTAAAATGACAGAGGCAGAAATGTGGGATATGTATATGTATGCAGGCACTTTCCCTATGAGATCTACTCTTGGGGTTGGAAAGGCTCTCGGCAGAGGAAGCCCAGCTCATGACCCCCTTGGAGTCCCCCAGAGTTGATGCCATGCAGCTCCCTCCAATGGCTGCAAAACACGTTACTTCCTTAAAGACAGACATCACTGACAGAGGCAACATTGAATTGGTCATCTGGTTTACTTATTCTGATTCTCAGTGCTGCAAAATCGAAGAAGGATAAATGTTTTGAGAATAGCATTATCACTGTCAATTTATCCTGACATTTAAAATACAAACGGGACTTTAAGGTGCTTCTCACTAGAGTTTGGGAAGCGAAAGCGGGAGAGGATCAGGGTGGCCATGTGTGCTCTGTGCGTGTGTCTCTGTGTGTGAACGTGCACACGTGCTTCAGAATCAGGAGCTGAGGGACGGAGCGAGGGCGAACGGAGCCCTGTGCGGACGGTGCAAATCATCACTTCGCGCGCCTCAGGGAGAGTGTGTGCTATGTACCGGCGGGCAGTAAGTTCACCTTATTTTATTACATATTCCAGAATTAAGAGAGGAAGTACAATAGTAGAATGAGGGAATAACACATTGGAGTTTCGGGGCTAATGTTGCGGAGTGCTTCTGTAGTGTGTGAGATACTGGGAATTTGGAGACCAGAGTCAACACTCTAACTGCACTGCCTCCTATCATAATAAAAACAGGGAGAAACAAAAGGAAATTGGAATTCAGACAAGGAAAAAAATGCCTTACAAAATAGCTATATGATAGGAATATCATCATATAGAATATAATTCATCAAATTTAAACTATAAGGGAAGAGGGCGACTAACAGTGAATACTTCATCTACAACATTTTCAGAGGCCAATAAAATGTTTTGTCCTGCATTGATTTCTCTGGTATCTAGCTCAAAATACTTTTAGCGCCATTTCCATGGGCCTTTGTAGAAATATTTCAGCAATTATTAGTCATTTCTTCTATAGCTGTGACCTATGTCCTTATTCCTCTGTCAGACTGCACAGGTGTAGAAGCTTACAGTATATATTTCAACTAATAAAGACCTACTAATATGCAAATATTATGCAGATATTTTATTCTTAAATGTACATAGCTATGATTTATAGTAGTTCTTGAATGAATTTAAAGGAGTGCAGTATTTTTTTCCTATGCTGGTAGCTACAATAATGTCAAAAATACACAATGCTTTTTTGATGAATGACTCAATATGAAGTTAAAAAGTGCAAAATGTGTTAAACTGGGGAAAGCCTTTCAGTGGAGTTGTAGAATTTTAAGTCAAACATTTATTTAATGTAACAGTTGTTCAAGTTTGACATAAATATATAATATTGAGCATGCATAAAGGAGGGTAAATTTAAGTTGCAGTAAAATGAAAATTATGTTTATTTCTTGAGTGATCCAACCAAAATTTCTAAAGTTTATGTAATTCCTATGTAAAGAGCATACTTTAAAAGAAAATCTTCTTACAGATGTAAAAACATTTTTAGCAACTCTCCATGTTTCATGTATTTTAATCTGATGATATAACTGAGATGTAAAAGCTGTCTAGAACTAATGCCACACAGTGAAAATCATAAACCTGAAAACATACTGTCTGACCCATACTTTGGTAGCTGTAGATAAGATTTAAGATAACAATTTTAAAAATGAGGATCAAATCGTTTGTTATTTGACATTAGGTTTTAGATTATCATTACTTTTTTACATTTTCAAAATAAATTGAATTTCTTAAAAATGGGTGGAAACACTTCAACTCCATGATGTGGTCACAGCTTTGGGCTGTTTCCTTCCCTCAACAACCACGTCACTGGCTGGAGTCTGGATTTGCGCCATTAATGCTCAGCCTGATCTTCATAGTTTGCAACATTCCAGCCTATCTTCGAGACTACTCTTGAGTAGATTAATGAAATACACCAAACAGCTTCTTTTAGAAAGACTTTATAAGACAATCTAAGATTTCTTTCCCTAAAAGTGACTCCATAAATGACCTAATATGAAATATATGAAATATGTATATATATGTATGTGTATATATATATATATATATAATTTAAGGGGTTCTAATTTGGTCATTTAGCACCAACAATCAAGAAATTTATTGAAGCAGACATTATATTTTATTACATTTTTTTCTGTTCCTTAAACACAAAATGGAAAGAATATCTATATTGACTTTGGATGCAGCCTGTGACTACTACCTTTGTTCTGTTTTTCCTGGAACACGAATGAGGTGTTAGTCTCTTTCCCCTCGCTTTATATACCCTTACCTGTTGATCTTTGATATCTTTCTGACAGATCCTCAACTCTGAATCAAGTTAACTTTGGAACTCTTGTGCTCTTAACTGAACAAAGATGAAAACACTATGGCACAGATTCCTAACACTGATGTGAATCCACTCTCTAGCTGGAGTCACTCCATTTCCCCTGGCCTGGAATCGTTTCCCTAATCCTCATGCTCCTCATGCTTTTTCACTTTCACTTCACTTTTCATTTCACTTCCACATGAAGTTTTCTGGAGGAAAGGACTTTAATTTGTGCCTTGATATTTAGAAATGTATTAATATTCACATGTATTTTCTTTTAACTAAGGTTTCAGAAGTCTGACCCACTAGTTGCTTTTCTCCTTGTTTCTCTCACCGCCCCAATAGTGAATTTTTGGTCTGTGTCCTAGATTTTGTCCAGTGTAACACTGGACAAGTGTGTAATCTTAATTGGCATTTTCAGTGACACAGGATATAGACCATCTTTTTCTGTGTTTACTTACATTTGTCTTCTTCTGTTAACTGTTTTCTAAAGGTTGGACTTCACTCTTAATTCATTTTGCTTCTTTTCTTATTCTTGAGTAATAAGAGTTCATACTATATATTTGGATACAATTTTATCAGTTTAGTCTTATTTGAATTATCTACTGTTAAATTTGTCTTTACAGTCTCTTGACATTGTATTTCACAGGGATTTTAATTGTAGTGAAGTCCAGCTAAATAAGTCTTTCTCTCCCTTTCATGTGCTATTTAAAATATTTTTTCAAACCCGTTATCCAATGCTAACTTCCAGGGAATTTTATAGTTTTGCATTTACCTTTGGGAAAATAATTCATTTAAAATTAATTTTGTGAAAAATGTAACAGTTAAGCCTAGGTCAATTTTGTTTTGCTCTTAAACAATGAGCCCTTCCTTCATCACTTGTGGAAAAGACCCTAACTTCTCCAGTGCATTGCTTTTGCTTATCCACCGAAGATTATTTGACTCTATTAAGGTGAATTTTCCTATTTTGTTCCATTGATTCATTTGTCTGTGGCTCTATCTATCCAGAAATGGGAAAAATGAGATACAAATTCTCATGATGAATGTAATAGTGATGTATACCTAAAATGTACCAAAAAAACTGAATAAAGGAGAAAAACTTGTATGACTCCTTTCTCCCCTCCCCCTCTCTCCTATCTACCTGTCTATCCATCTATATGTCATTTATATATATTAGATTCATTCGCATATTCAATTTATATTTATTCATTCTTTTCTTGCTAAACATAAAAGTGTTCAAATTATTCCAGTTTGGCAACAAGATAAAGCCATTTCTGGAGATCACAGTAGTTTCTTTCCACAGTTCCAGTACCATGATATTTGTCCCCACCTAATCACTCCTGGTTTTCTGGAAGCACTGACCAGATTCTGGAGTAAGAAGCAAGTTTCCTCGATGCCTCAGAACTCTTCTTATACTCTTCATGTAAGTCAGCTACCTCCACTGGAGAAATGAAATTAATAAATTAATAAATAATTTTTCACTGACACCAGCTAGCTTCTCAACTTACATAATTACTGAAATGTCCCACAAACTGTCTCTCTCTTCTCTCCAGGTTATTTGCACACTGATACTTGTCGCTGTCAGGGACTCCCTTCTTTCCCAGTCAGTGATTTCTGTCTTCATCACTCATGAGTTGTACTTTTCTAAAGCATTTGTGACGAGATCCAAGTTGGCATTCAATATTTACCTACAGTATCATATTTATAATCATTACAATTTGTTTTATTATAACCACATTATCTAGGTGAACATATAATTTATTTGCATATCTCAGTTTTGTGGGTTCACATGAGGAAAATAAATAAACAAATAAAACAAATATATTTGTGTATATATACAAATATATATACATTTGTCAGGGACGACAGTGTTTTTTTTTTTTTTTTAGGTTTTTTGAGACAGGGTCTCACTTTATGATTCAGGCTGGCCCTGAGCTCAGCCTCCAACTCACACCACAGCAATCCTCCTGCCTCTGCCTCCCAAGTACTGGGATTACAGGAGTGAGACACCACGCCCGGCACTGTGGTTGTGGTATGGGTTTCTGCTGGGCATGAGTATGGTATATGGATACCGGGGATCAAACCCGAGTCCTTGCGTTTGCAAGACAGGCGCCAGAACCACTGAGCTAAATCCCCGGCCCAGGGATGACAGATTTTTGACACAGAGGAGGCGCTCTATGTGAGAGCTAGAAGTGTTCATTGCTCTTATTTTGAAGCTACATTTAGCTGGGGACCGAGAGCGCACATGAAAGCACAGTCCCTGCTCTTTCACTGCAGGAAACACAAAAGCACTTACTAGAAGCAGTGAATCCTCGCTTGTCTTTGAAGTAGTGGCCTGCAGGTGTTGTTAACTGTGGTTTAACTGGTGTTGAGAACAGGTTCAGTTTCTTTTCCAGTTAAGGCGATGCTTTCCTGTCCTCAGCCTCGCACAAATGTGCGTACATATCAATGTAGTTGGAAACAGAGACGTTTGAGTGTTGGATTCTCGATCTTATCACACTCTGTATGCATCACTTTTCTAGAGCGTTAAAATCAGAATAAATAAACTGCCAACATTTCAATCATTTCCACACAATGTGAGAACAGCACAAGGTGACTTGGGAGGTACAAAAACAGAACTGGCTTGAAAACTGACGACAAGAGGACACGTTCTGTGCTGTGCCAACTCCCTGCAAATGTGCAAGAAATGAGACATCCTCAAGGAGAAACTGAAGAAGAGAAAAGAAATGATGACAGGAAATTCTCTATAAGAACTCAAGCTTGACTCTAGAGCATTAGGAGCCGAAATGAATGGCTCCTTTTGAGATGTGTGAGCTGCCACTAGCATGTTGCCCTGCCACGTTATCACCAGTGTGTGACGTGGTGTACTGCACTGACTGCATGACAAGGGTTTGGTTCCATGTGTCACGTGCACTGATTAAAATGTGTGTGATCTCCAAAGGTGAGAATCAGCTTTTCACTCATCACTCTGTCCGTGAATTCAGTGAGTTGTCTGGCATGTGACAGGTTTCATTTAATGTTTGTTGAATGAGTAGAAATTTGAATGAATGTATGCATTCATAAATCTTAATTATGAATTCTTCTTAACTGTACAAGCTGCGTTTGAAACTCTGCACTCTATTTTCAACTCCTCATAACAGAATTGCAAATGTCATATAGAAGAAAGCAAAAATTGTCAACAGAAATAAAATGCCAGAAAAGACAGAGAGTACAAAGAAAACAAATAAAGCAAGCTAAAATCTTAGACTGAAATTGAATGAGATATGCAATGAAGGAGGAAGCTCCAATCACTGTATTAATTATTCCAGAGAATATGTGGTGGATATATGAAAGCATGATGATGAAAAAAAACTAGCCCTACACGAATGTTTAAATGTTTTTTAAAATAAAAAATTCTGGTTAAGTGTGTCTCTCCATCCGATATTGTTCTTGTCTGAGTGATGCTCATAAATGACTAAAATTAACCAGAAAATGCAATTAATTCAGCAACAGAAAAAACTCTTTTGAGGTTCAAGCAACACTAGTCTCTTCTATCAGACTGGACTCACAGAAGACAACTAGGGGATTTAGACAAAAAAATATAATGGCCTACTGTTCAAAGGCAATGTTGTGAGACCAAAGGAAACTGAATTTGAGTTTATGTGACATTTGGGGGAAAGTGCAGGTCTGAGTACATTTGCATTTCTAAGGTCTCTAGCCTGAAAGCTGGAAACACATACCATCATGTGAGACAGAAAAGTTTTGGATAGTCACTGTCAGGCCAATTGGCTGGAGAAACTGCAAATGTGGGGAGAAGTATAGCAGCTGGGAACACAGCTGGAAACACCAATAGGCTACATGGGAATGTGGTAGCTGAAAATGAATATTATAACACCAAAGGACAAATAAGGGGCAAAGTCGCTATAGAAATTCTACTGAGGGCCGGGGAGTTAGCTCAGTGGTTCCGGCGCCTGTCTCGCAAGCGCAAGGACCCGGGTTCGATTCCCCAGTAACCACATAACAATACTGGGTGTGGAGACTCATGCCCAGCAGCAACCAGTACCACATACCACAGTGCCGGGCGTGGTGGCTCACGCCTGTCATCCCAGCACTCGGGAGGCAGAGGCAGGAGGATTGTGATGTGAGTTGGAGGCTGAGCTCAGGGCCAGCCTGAACCGCAAAGCGAGACCCTGTCTCCAAAAACCTAAAAAAAAAAAAAGAAAAGAAATTCTACTGAAATCTCCTGTTTATCCCCAACTTCTGCATTTAGCTTGAAAATAAGTCTCAGGTTTATGATAAGCACTGCACGTGAGTAGCAAACTTCAAGCAACATCAGTAAGGCCGATGACATGGACCAAACACTTTCTTGTAGGGGAAACTGAATGACTTGAACAAAAAGATAGATGTTATGAAAATAAAGATATTCCAACATTCTTTATTGACAGAAAACCATTCAAAACATCTAAAATGAAAGACAAGCATTACCACATTTGAAAAAAGTAGGAGAAAAATCTCAAACTTTTTCAGAGCAAGTCTAAGATGATTAATATGCAAATTTTAAAAACAGATTTTTAAAGCATATTGTTTAACTTTCATCAAGTTGCAATTATTTAACAAATAGAAATTTGCAAAATTTATAAAGAAAAATGATTAAAGGGACCAAATTTAAATTGAAGAACTGAGAAAGGAATTAATGTAGTTCAGGATGAGTAAGACAACTTATAAATGAAAACATAATGAAATTATACTTATTAGAAAACATTGAAAAGAACATAAAAGACATATGGATTGTTATGAAAATATATAGCATATGAGTACTTGAATTTCAAAAAAAAAATAAATAGAACATAAGGATGCATTAAGGGGGAAAGCTTACAAATTTCGGCTGAAGGAAATAAATCACTTTACACATTTAAATACTTTCAGTATAAATACAGAAAATCCAAGGCATATCAATTAATGTTGAGATGTAAGAATAAAGACATTTCTCATGCAACAGACAGAGATTTATTTCACCTTCAAGGGATTAATGATGAGGCTGACAAAGGCCTTCACGGGGTAACACTGGGAGCCAAATACACAAATGAAAAGATCATATCAGAAGCTCAAACACTATGACTAGAAGAGGATCTGAGTGGCTTATTAGAGGAGGCGGTGCATTGAAGAGGCTCAGGAGAGTACACAGAAGTTTGGTGCCTTGAGGAAGGGAGGCCACCACACATGGAAAGGGAAAGCCCCTTGAAAGATGTCCCTGCAGGACCCACCAAACATCTGGGTCACTGAAAGGTGGACATGAAGACGCAGCTGGGCCTCACCCTCACACACACACACCAGGCAGCAGGCATCTAAGGAGGTACCTATGAGCCTGAGGGAAGGAGCTAGCAAGGCACACTCCAACTCTTGGGATAACTTCTGCCTCGCCCAGCCTTTCCTTCAGCATCCTCACAAGTGAAGGGAACACAGCTTTCTGCTGGCATTTTCTCCACTGCTTATGACCAGTCAGAACATCCCACATGTTCTAAGCAGAGAAAAGCTAAACACAGCAAGGAAGCGGGTGGCACCAGGGCTTCAACACCAGGACTTCTAAGTCTCCTTGATGAAAGCGAAAGGGAACATCTGCTTCCAAAGTGCCTGATTACTGAAAGCCAGCATTCCTGTGATTCCCAACCAAACAAAGAACCAGCTGAAAAATAAAAGTGCAGGTCAGTCCCTTTGGTGAATGCACATGCAAAAAATCCTCAGTAAGCTATTTGCAAATAGAATGCAGTAAGTCATCAAGAGGATCATACATCATGACTGACTGGCCTTCACCCCAAGAATGCAGGGTTAGTTTAACACACACAAATGAATAGATATAACGTACCAAATAAACAGAAACTAGGACAAAAATCACATGCATACAAGAAAGGGCTTTTGACAATATTCAACACCAACTCATGACAAAAATCTGAAATAAAATAGGTATTTAAAGTTTTTATTTCAATCTGGTAAGAGTCATTTGTGACAAACCAATGGCCAATAGCATATTAAATATTAGTAAGCTTTCCTCTAAAATCAGGGACAAAGTAGAGATCCTCACTATTGCTCATGCTATTAAATATAGCGCTTGAATCATTAACTAAACTTATCATTCAATAGATAGAAATATAAAACATATTATCAGAAAACAGTTCAGATTTTTGTTATTTTCAGATGAAATGGCACTTTACACAGAAAACCAAAATATCAACTATAACTGTCAAGAAAAGCCAAATTCATCAGTGTTACTGCTTACAAAATAAACACATAGATATTAGTAGCATTTCTTTAAGCCAATAATGAACCTACTGAGAAAAAAATTAGGAAAACCGTAACATTCTCGTGGCATCAAAAATTAATCCTCATAAGTGCAATAAATAGGGCACAGATAGGTACATATCACATCTTTTCTCTGGTATGAGAAAATAAAGATGTAAATGAGTCCTAGAATTGTATGTTATATATTGTGAAATAGAAAATGCTCAATATAAAATAGGAAGAAGGGGGAAAATGATGAGATTGTAACAAAAAAGTAAGGAAACAAATTTTATGTATATGGGGGGTGGTACGGTGGGTAGGGCTATGGGAAAAAATGAGAATTAAGTTGTGTCTTATACTGGTACAAATCCCCATTATGGAGTGCAATCATGGTGCATATATATAATGTACCAATAAAGATTTAAAAAAATAAATATCTGGAAATTAACCTAAAGAAGAAAATGAAAGCTCTACGTGCAGAACTTTGAAAAATGATATTGAAGAGGACTTGGGAACATGGAAAGACATCTCATTTAAAGATAGACAGAACCAATATTATCAAAATAGCCATACTTGCAAAACTGAATACAGATTTAAAGCGATCTTAATCAAACTACTAACAGTATCCTCACAGACTAGAAAAGTCAGTCCTGAAATTCGTATGGAACTAGAGGAGACCACAATGGCAAAACTAATCCTGAGTAACAAGAGCAAAGAAAGAATGATTAGAATCCAGGATCTCAAATTTTATCACAAAGGTATTAACAAAACAGTAAGGCACTGAAAACACACATGTAGGTCAGGGAACCAAACAGGGACAGAAACAATCAGACACATTCTGATTTCTGATCTACGACACAGAAAACAAAACACACACTGCAGGAACGACAGCATCTTTAACAAATGGGAAAACTAGGCTTCCACATATGGAGGATTGAAGCTAGACCCATATCTCTCACTATATAGTGAAATAAAATAAAAATGCATTGAATATCTGGATACAGAAAGGACTCGATAGAACATAAAATAGGTACAACTCTTGAGGTTATAGCTAAGGATTTTCTGTATAGTTCTTGAGTTTCACACAAAATAGGATTATATCAAATTGAAAGGCTTCAGCCCAGCAAAGGAAAAAAAACAAAAAAAAACAAAAAAACAATTGGGTGAAAAATATCTAGAGACAGAGAAAAAGTTTTCCAGCTAACCTCAGATAGGGAGCCCACATAAAATTCTCAAAATTGAAACACCCACAAAATAAAAGATCCCATCAGAGAATGGGTAACTGAAGCAAAGACACATGTTCTGTGAGGACACACACAACTATCAAAACATAAAAATGTTAACCAAGAAGACAAATGATCAGATAGCTGGAGTGCAATTATGACATGTTTTTGTCAATGCGTAAAATGCAGAGTGTCGTAAGACAATTCAGAGCGTTGTGCACTTGTAGGCATAAACTTAGCAGGCATATATGCAAACATATGCCCTTACATGCATGCTTCTCACTCATAGTCATAGATAAGTTACATAGTCAGTGCATACATGTCAATATAAAACAGAACCTGGTTTGCTCTTGTAACTTCGTATCTTGTGCTGCACCCTGAGGAGAACAGGCATGTTCAGAGAAGTCGTGTGTGACCTGCTTCTGTGGCCTCCTCCGCGGTGACTCAAATACAAAACATGCTCCCTGTGCGCACTCACGTCCACTCATAAAGGACCCAGAGACAATCTGTAGTGTGCTGAAAAAGTCAAATTTCATATAATAAAGTAAATGAACGTATTGCAGTTACACAGAGAAGTAAATATTATTCTCAAAACATAATACAGAACTAAATACCCACATCCAAGTACAGTTACAGTAACACAATATTCAAGGCCTACTAAAGTGAATCTTGAATTTTGGAAGCCCACATAATGATTAGTTTTTGTTGATAGTAGCTGAAAACACAGGATTAGACTTCCAGGGCTCTGTAATATTTTACATGATTTATTGGCTTATTATAGAGTGTTCAATTGAGGGAAATTACCAAACTCTGCATTTAATTTTGTCCTTTTTATATGTATGTTATATTTCAAATGTTTAATAAAGTAAACTAATTTATTTTAGAAATTGTTAGAGTATACAGAGAAGTCTACGAGATGAAGTGTTTTAGACTTTAAAAATTCATAACGCATCGCTGCTTTGAAAGGAACAAATTACAAAAAAAGTGTTGACATGCATAATTTTCCTATTAATATATAGATTCTTATCTAGCAGAATTTCATAGAAACAAATGAGCTTTCTTTCAAAGATATGCAAATGTTAACGGTAGTTACAGGAATATAATGAGGAAGATAAGCACTTCCTTTCTTCCTGTCAGGCCACACTCTCTTGCCTTCACAGGATGGAAGAACAGCCTGGGCAAATGAACAGCTGCAGCTATGTGCCATCTGCTTACCTCCTGGTCTAACAGCACCAAAGACACATTGAAGAAAATGCTGAGTGGATCATGTCAGAGTGCCTCAAACAACACACGTGCTAAACACGCGACACCCAGTGACTTTCTCAGAGCTGCCTCTAAGGTGAGGACTACCTTTCACTGTGGTGAGGGCAACTTCAGTGTGAGTCTCTCTTAGCTCAGAATTCACCCTAAAACCATGTCCCCCAGAGCAGGGGATGGTAGGAAAGTAAAATGACTTATAAGTGGTCTCAGACAAGTGGCTTTATATCAAATTTCCTGTCAAACCCGTTCTCTATCTCCCAGGAACATCCTGGTACCTGAAGAACTGCTCCTCTCCAGTGTCCCCTACTTACCACATAGGAAAGTTGGTTGGCCTTTCTCTGAAGTTTGAGTAGTGGAGCTACTGTAATTATTCTCCTCTCAACTTTAATCAAAGATTTGGGGGATGATGTCAGACAAGGATCATAAAGTTGGTGCCCTTTAGAAAATTTTGTTGTGAAAGATGAATAAAGCATGCCAAACAAGATCATGAAATTTTGCCAATTAGCACCATTATTACCTCTATAAATCAATTTTATTCAAAATAGGTTCTTTGGGAAAATAATGCAGATATTAAACTTTATGTGAAAGAGCTAATCACCTTGAATTGAAATAAATGTTCAGGCTTTAATGAAATAGAACTTCTCAGCCCCTTCTCTGTATTGTTAATCTGTCTGGAATATGTCACGCAGTATCTCCTGGAATTACTTGATCTCATTAGGTCTTTTATTTTTTCCCATGGATATTTTCATAATTACTCTTCTAGTGAAATGCCCTTGACATTGAGCGGTGCTCATATACTTTTTAATGGTGTGTAGTTAAAAATGAAATATAGAGTCATAACCTTATTATTTATTTTACATGCCAAAGAAGATACTCTTGTGTATTGAGCTTGGCCTAAAACTCTTCCTAAATTAAAGAGGCATAGGATGTAAACTAACAGAAGAGTACATTAGCCAACAAATATAATGTCTCACCAAAAATTGTTTTACTTTCAAAATTGATTAGAAATGAAGAAATACTTTCCTTATTCGCTCTGAAGGCAAATTATACATAAAATCTAAAAACATAAAAGAAAATAGCAGTTAAACAAGACTGATTCCAAGTGGAAAATATGTCATCTTTTTCAATAGTTGTATCCAAGCCCTGAGATAAAGGCAAGTGTGGTGAAGACACTGACAAAACATCTCCAGGTGCCTGCTCTTTTTTGCGCCAGACACCACTACTGGAGGTTAGATGTGGCCCTGTGTCTGCTGAGACTCTGTCACATGGCCACTCCTGTCAGAAGCCTAAAGAAAAAGCAGGAAAGTGCTCCCGAGGACACCGTGAAGACATCAGCCACAGAACACGTTCCTGTCTGAGTTTTCTAAAATGTATTAAGTCTAAATAGAAGACATGCATTACACTCCAGATAATTCAGAAAATGTGAAATAACGTTCAGTAATTACTAAAGTGCAGAGATCAGCAGTTGAGATTCGTACTGCCACACGCAGGCCATCTGCTGCTTTTGGAAAAGTAAGATAGAGTCATGGATTGCAACCTCTTTACTCAGGGAATGAAGACTGTGTTCCTGTGGCCACACCCTCCTCTGATCTCATGCAGGGCGGAGGAACCTGCAGGAAAGATGGGGCTGAGATCGGGCTGCGGGCTAAGCCCCTCTGCACAAGCCGCTGTTCCGACGAGGGGTCCAGGAAAGTCCCTGAAGTTCCGGTCAGTCTTCATTGCGAACACACCGATGCTCCACCAGATAAGGCGCGGACAGTTACTCTAAATCTTAAGATTCAATTTCCTAATTAAATATGAGTGCCGTTCACCCTGCGCCCTTCTTCCTTCTCTTTTTCTCTCCTTCTCTTGTCTTCTTTCTTTTCCTATTTTTACCTAGTTTCTTGGAAGAAATGTTTGTCACACTATATGTACCATAATGACTTTATTTGGTGTTTTTTTTACCCCTTGTTAACTGCTTGGGTTGAAATATCAGCGATTCAGGGATGAGATTTAAGAAGCAGATTTCAGAGCAGCTTAAACTCAGCTTTCTGGCTACATTTAACTCGGTTTCATTAGGGCTGTGAGTTAATGAAAATGACTAAGCTTAAAAATATGACATTATCCTTTTATCTTCTAACTCTTTCATGAGCAATTTAAGTCAGTAGCTTTTTTGTTATATGTGTCTATTGTATGAAACTAGTTTTACTCACCTGTGTTCAAAAAACTTCTTAATATGTAGGAACACAGACACACATACAGACACACACAGACACACACATGTATATACACACACACATACATACATATATGTGGTACAAATTCATTTACAGAAAGTAGAATTGAATTCCATAAGGAAAACAAATATGTTATCTTTCAAATTTCTGATTTAATTTATGTGGACATCTGAGCCTCACTTTCTACTTTCATATTACAAGCATCTTGTAATGAAAAGATCACCAGTCCTTACCCCACCGGTGCTGCCAAGCCACCTGGTCACAGAGAAGTAAATTTTAAAACTGAGACCATAATAGTAACTAAAATATATCAGACACATAAACTTGAATATTGCATGGCTTATTTCATACAAGAAACTCAAAATGTAAATACAGAGCAAAGCGAAAGGCCCATAACAGCAAGTCGGAGGATACAGCCTCTCCAGGTAGGAAGAGGATTAAGAGTGGAAGCCAAGGGGCCGGGGAGTTAGCTCAGTGGTTCTGGCGCCTGTCTCGCAAGCGCAAGGACCCGGGTTCGATTCCCCGGTAACCATATAACAATACTGGGTGTGGAGACCCACACCCAGTAGCAACCAGTACCACGTACCACAGTGCCGGGAGTGGTGGCTCACGCCTGTAATCCCAGCACTCGGGAGGCAGAGGCAGGAGGATTGTGATGTGAGTTTGAGGCTGAGCTCAGGGCCAGCCTGAACCACAAAGCGAGACCCTGTCTCCAAAAACCTAAAAAAAAAAAAATAATAATAATAATAAAAAAAAAATAAGAGTGGAAGCCAGGGACCAGGGAAGAGAAGGTGGAGGACGTGACATGCTATGAACTAATGCAAATAATATCATCTTGATTAAAGGAAGACCTGCTTTAGCCTTTTACTCTCTCCTGTTTTCTCCACCTTCTTACAATATGAATGGTGATCTTGCTCTGTTTTCAAAATTCTGCTTTTAAGAAGAAACCTGCCACGGGCTGCTTCTAACCAACAGGGCAAAGTGTGCAGGACCGAGCATCACATGCAGCACTGGCAGTGGCATCGAGCACTTCACCTGGGCACAAGTGCAGTGTGTTCTCCCCTGGCACCAAACTCTCCTGGCTCGTACAGGGCACTGTCCACTCACATAGTTTTCTCAGATTGACTATAAGCCAGTTCTTTATTTCTGTGTGGTTTTCATTGATCCTCTTTTGGTTAATCAAGGTAAATGCTGTGCCTGTGTATCTCAGTTCACAAAGTACTTAAGGACATGTTGTGTAATTTACAAACTCTTATTTAGACAGGTCCTGTAGAGCTTGGGCACGTAAAGACACAATTTGACTCTGACTCCCATTCCTGAGGCTGCAGACGAGTCCAGCCATTGTCATCAGTGACTATTGCAGCCTCACCTCCATTATGATACGGCCATCACTGCCAACATTTATTAAAAACGTGAAATGAAAAGAATATATGAGGTATTTTCAGAGTTCATTATGCAAACTAATACTACAGTAATCTTCACAGTGAACTAAAGAAGAACACATAGGGCTTAAGAGAATGAAAGTTATTCTCATCTTAATGTAAAATGACTGGTTAAAACTGATAACACTAAGTCCTAGCCACAGAAGAATATGTAATTTCCTCACTGATACTATCTTTAGAGGTTTTCTACACTGATAAGAAATCATTCTATCTTCATAGGAATTTATCAGATTCTTTATCTTTGATCAAAATTCCATTCATGCATTTCATGAATAAAATACAAAAGAAAAATGTATACATTAAATGTTTTACCTGTCATGTTTAAAACTTTTCCATTGGCAAAACTAAATATCTAAGAGAAACACAATACATTATGAGATTTTTAAAAAGATATATTCAGAAGCTGAATACAGTTAGCCCACGAAAAAGTGAATCTGTCAATCAGAGAAATGAATGAATCTTTCCACAAATGCAATGTGGAAAGTTCAAAAAGGCCTTACCCTCTGCACAGCTCCTCATGTGTGAAAGAGGACCCTGTGATTGGCATTAAAAAAACAATCCCTAACAAATTGGTGCTGATTATAACAAAGTAATAGTGAATCAAACTTTCAGGCTTTTAAGTCAAGCTGTCAAGTCGTTGCAACGTTGCCCGTTCATACAGACAGCACATAAACTGAAGATGTGCTCTGCACAGCAGCTCAGAACACGAACTTCCCAGCAGCCAAACGCTACAAACGCTCCACATGTGTGAAGTGGAATATTTGTGATTTGATAAGACACATTGCCGTTAATCCTTCTCAGAATATTTTCTCGATTTGAAATTGATATTTGCCTAAACAGAACGTGTTGGCTGGTCTGTGGAATCTGTGAATTCCAGACCTACATTTGGAACACGCGTGTTCTGCCTCTCCTGCTCCCGTACTGTGAAGTGCAGCAGTTTGGTCCGATACTCGATGTCCACCGCACTGCTGCTGACGACAGCCCAGGTGCTGTGCCTGGACAGGCCACCACCGGGCAGTCACTCCGACCTGCAAGATTCAGTGTCTGCAAACTTCCTGAGCACCGGAATTACATTCTGTCCTTATCAAATGATGCTTTATAGACATTAAATAGCATTTCAGATAAAAGCATGTTTTAGAAAACTGTATCTATAAGTCCTTCTCATTAATTTTTGCTTTGGAACTTCTCTATACCTTATTTGTAGATAGTTCTATGTTATCTCAACCAAAATTTTTCTATTTTGAGAGCGTGTTTTTTTTTACCCCAAAGAGGAAATTCAAACTTTACAAAGATATTCAATATTTACTATTTTACATCAATAGTTACCATTTTCCACATTTATCAATGGATGGCAGGGTTGGCCCTTCTGATTTCCCCGAGTGAAACCCATTTGGAAGCTCCTTCTGGGGAAGGGACACCTACCTCCCTCCCCTGCATCTCTGCACTTCCCGTCTCTCCGTCTCTGTGTCCAATCCACTTCCTTGAGGACATCACTCATTACCGGCATAGGGTCCGCCACATTTTAGCCTCTCAGAGCTGTGTAAACACCTAGTTTGCAAATAAGGTCACCTTAAATGGCCTCTGAACATATGAATTAGATATCCATATATTACAAAACATTTAAACATATAAGCTAATAGTTTTCCATTAGACTAATCATTCAATTTTTCTCCCAATGAATAACTTATAACTCTTAGACAGTTCTTAAAAATCACAGAATTCTTACATATTTTCCTAGTCATTGGATATAAAATATTAATTTGCCAAACATTTCATTTATGTTTTCTCTGAATACCAGTGATTATATATATATATATATATATATATATATATATATATAAATATATATAATTATTATATATTTAGTTAGTTTTAATTTCTTTTTTGGTGTTCTTACCTCTGAATTGGATTAAGCAGGAAATTAGTGCACACAGGCTTGTAAAGGTGGATTTTCCTGTTTTGTTCAAGTATGAAATTGAAATTGGTAGTCTACATTTTAATTTACTAATGTTTTTCTTTCTGGTCTCTAATAATAAAAAATTTACTTCTTTTAGTATAAATATTAGTAATATATCTCATTCCAATAAAATTATTTGCTTATTTTTCTCATTATGTATACAGGTCATAATTTTTTGTTTTTCAAAAAAAGTTTTAATTGACACATAACTATGTGTACTTATGCAGTACAGTTGGATATTTTAATACTTCTATAAATTGTGCAAAGACCATGTCAAGACTCTGTACACTTCAAAACTAATTTCCAGGATTTCCTTAGATTGTATAATTTAATCCCAATGTATTACTGGGCTTTCTTATGAACACGACCACACTTGATTTTACCATTCTCATCACACCTATTTTGAGGTAAGGTTGATTTTTAACTACATAGCTGTGTGACTTCTGGAGAAAAAGACAAAGTTGTGTGAGATTCAGGGCGCCCACTGGAACTGGAGGACACATCAGATAGGGAAAGGAAGCGCCTACAAAGCCAGGAAGCTCAGTGAAGCTTATGCTCAGTGAAGCTTAACAAGGCCAGGAATATTTTATTTCCTTATCTTGAAATTATTAATACTTTGAACAATGAGTAAAAATCTCTGATTCACGTTGCGTGGGGTAGACAATCTTATTCCAAGTATTGTTTCTCTGAAATTTTTTGTTGTTGTTGTTTTGTTTTGTGTTGTGTTGTGTCGTTTTGAGACAGGGTCTCACTTTGTAGTTCATGCTGGCCCTGAACTCAGCCTCAAACTCACATCATAACAATCCTCCTGCCTCTGCCTCCTGAGTGCTGGGATTACAGGTGTGATCCACCATGCCTGGCACTGTGGTATGTGGTACTGGTTGCTGCTCGGCGTGAGTCTCCACACCCAGTATTGTATGTGGTTACCAAGGATCGAACCTGGGTCCTTGCACTTGCAAGACAGGCACCGGAACTACCGAGCTAAATCCCTGGCCCTGTTCCTCTGAAATTTTAAAGAATTTGAAAATGATTAGATGCAATGAAGGAGGAAAAGTTAAGATAGCATATTCAAAATGTTGAGACTATGCAAAGCATAAAAATATTTGTTTATGGTAGGAAAAGGGAAATATAGTTAAAAATCTTGGTTATTATGATGCATGTCTTACATACAACTACTTCACTAATCTCCCTTTTACCAAGATTAATAGTTTCTTTATCTATCTATCCATCTATCTACATACCTATTTAGCTAACTAAACACAGGTGGAGGATGTACAGAAACACCTTAAATTATTCTGCAACATTTGTGTAAGTCTGAAATCAAGAAAAACAAACAAACAAAAATGAAAAGTGCCATTATATCTGCCATTCCTCCCAGAAATCTTTGGTTGGTTTAAATATTTATAACTATACAAAGAATTCTTAATATGCTTTGATGCTAAAAACTGAATAACAATCATATTAAATGTTTTTTTAATATTTAGTAGAAAATGCATTTATTCATATTTAGAATGGTAGAAGGAACACTTTATAAAATGAAAAAATCTTGCATTGACGTGCACACAAAATAATAGGAGAGGCAATGCAAAGATAAATAGTAAATATACAGAACCACAGCAAAAATTTTTTTCAACATTTAAGGAAATAAAAATAACTTTATAGGGCCAGGGATTTAGCTCAGTGGTTCTGGCCCCTGTCTTGCAAGCACAAAGACCCGGGTTCAATTCCCAGTAACCACATACAATACTGGGCTTTGAGATTCATGCCCAGCAGCAACCAGTACCACATACCACAGTGCCGGGCGTGGTGGCTCACACCTGTAATCCCAGCACTCGGGAGACAGAAGCAGGAGAACTGCTGTGATGTGAGTTTGAGGCCGAGCTCAGGGCCACCCTGAACTACAAAGCAAGACCCTGTGTCAAAAAACAAAACAAAACAAAACAAAACAAAAAAAACCTTTATAATCATCTTCTCATAAACAAAGATGCACAAAGCATAATGCACATAAAGGAACAAAAATAGATTTGAATGTGATACTTATGATAATTAATGTGGTAATATGAAGCTTTGAGATAAAATGATTATTAAAGGTACTTCATCAAGCAGCAGTTAAATGATACCAGAAAGTCATAACTCTTGCATGTTTTGAGACATATTTAAAATTAAATGGAATACATATTTGCACGTAGAATATATATTTGTATACATATTCAAATACATACTTTGATGCTCGTCCTTAATCACAGGGTTCCTACATGCTGCTGATTGTGGGCTCTACCACGAAGCTACACCCCATCCTAAAAAATATTAATAGTGGTATGACAGTACAGAGAACTGAAGCAATATATTAAGAACTTATTTGAAAGTGTTTAAGTATTATAAATTGAATAGTAAAAGTACTATACAACTGTTGATTTAAAAAGTGAAATACTCACAAAGCTTGAAATCCCATATGCAAACAACAAGCAATATTGCCTTGGAAGGAAAGTTGATATTAAAAACTCACTGTGATGATTTTCTTCTCTCCATCAGGCTGTGTTTGCATGATGTGGTGACAACACTGGACGTGGGGAGCTGGCACACGGACATCACACGGTGCAGCCCCGCCACCTGGGACCCCTCCCGCATCTCTGTGTCCTCTTTTCTTTTGCAAAAGGCTTATTTCTATGCTGTAAATTTATTTTAAAAATTATAGTAGTTACATGTCTAATAAAAATAAGAATGTGCATGCTAAATATTTTGGAGATGGATGAATTAAAATAATATTTAAAAAATAAAACATCAAGACCTAACAGTACTTCATCTATACCTGGCCACTGAATGTCTAGTCACTGCAGCTGGGAACCCATACGTTCCTGTTACTTCAGCCAACCAGCCTGTGGGATATGGTTGATACTTACCCTAAAAACAGAATATTTACTATACTAACTTTATAGAAAAAGCAAACGGGAAGAGTATGTATAATATTTCAGTTCCCCAAAAGTATTAAAAGGTGTAACAAAGTGTTTACTGACACCTGCATGGGTAATTATGGTGTATATACAATACTGTTATTTATAAACAGTTAAAAACCTCTGGACCACCAAATGAAGATATGCGTATATACATGTATGTGTTACTATGTATTCACCATTATAAAGCATGCTTATACATGTCAATTTATTATATAATACCTATTTGATTGTAATTTTCATGGAGACAGTGGAGTACCAAAATTATTTTGTTTTTTACTACAATCTTAACACTGTAAATTTTGGGTGCAATTCACAAACGTCAATGGATCCTGCATGATTTTAGGTTTTGTATTTACCTTGATATCTCTGTCTGGAGACAAACAACATTGCAACCTTATTCAAATATCAGTGACGGGAATGGTTTCTTCCTTGAATTTGGTTGTTAACATTTCGTCTATCATTTTCTGGTATTTAAACAATCACCGGGACAACGATAGTAAGCGCATCACACTGCAAGGTGAGGTCTCACACCGGGGCCTGTCCCAGCTGTGCGCGGGAGTGGATTTCCTACACTCGGGACTCCGAGGTCCGCGTTCCCTCTCAAGCCCACGCTCAGCCTGCTGCGCACAGCAGATAACGTTAGCTGAACTCCTTCTCAGTGTGGACTCTGACTCTGAAGGCCTCCGCCCTTCCTGCGATTGTGGGGTAGGTGGTTGGTATTCAGCCTGTACGACTGATTCAGGAACTGTGTGATGCGTGGGCTGAGCGGGGCCTGCTGTCCCCCCATGGCTCTCACTCCTGGTGAGAGATGGAACCGTGGCAGAGGACTGAGCAGCGCATTCGCCGCTTGGTGCAGTTCTGTCTGTCTGTCCTCTGTCCTCCCACCAGGCTTCCAGAGGCAAATCCTTTACATTCAGAAAACACATCATTTTGATTGAAGTAAATATTTTAATAAAATATGAAAGTAAAAGAAAACACTGAGCATGAAATTACTAATGTAAATATATTGTCTTTGTCTAGAAAAACTCAACTTCCCAATACCAATACCAAATGGCTTTATTTCACAAACTATCCAACTTTGTGTATCCTTCAAATCTGCAAACATATTTTATTGTCTGTAAAAATATTATCTTAACGTCTGTAGTAGAAAAATATAATATTACTTGGTACTGACCTTGTTACATAGATAACAACCTCATTACTTCTGTTGTTAACCAAATGCTACTAATTTAGTGCATGTATATACTAATAATGTTTCAACGCAGGAAATAACATTTCATGTGTGTTAATAAGTCATTTGTTTTAAATATACATACTCTTTATCACATCGTGTCATACAATTATGGTTTTCCATTTAATAAACTCAGGTTCAGGCAATTATCACATTAAATTATCAGCAAGTTAAGTCTTTCTTCTATTGCAACATTTAAGATGCACACATGCATGGTTATGTTTTATTGTTATTTTCTTGCACAATAAACATGTCAAAATGATGTTCTTTCTGCTACATTCACTTCAGACTTTTGTTTATTTCTAGTTGTGACTTTGCTCATATTTATCTTTACTGACACTATAATTAAAGTCACTTATTTTCAAAGAAAGCAGAGGAGGAGGAGGATTGTCATGAACATATTTTTAGCTTAATTTTATGTTTTGTGATAAATTTGATTCTATTTTGAAATTTCTGTTGTTGAGGGGCAAATTGGTCCTTTGCACCGTACCATGTTGGTAAGTGACAGCTGTAAATGTCATGCCTGAAGTTTTTCCAAGTTCTAACACATCACTGCTTTCTTTAGTTTTAAATAACAACAAATCAAGGCATTACAGCTGAGAGATACAGTGACAGAGGGTTTTAGATTTTTGTGTAAGGCTTTGGATGTTTTCCTAAAGTAAAATGACAACTTTAGCAATTAGATGAAACTTTTAAATATTCAAATTTACTTATAATGAGAAAATAGAACAAAAGAAAATTCCAGATGCTGATAAAACCAATGAAGAACTCATAGAAGTCATATTATATTATTTGGAATGATTATATTTTTCAGGTTTGGAAAATGATTCACTTATTGTTTTCAGTGTAGATGTCTTGTATTTTTACTTAATTACTAATTGTATTGGCCATTTTGATTTATTGTAAATGTATTTAAAATTTTAATATTCCAATCATTTGTTTATTCAATTTTAAAAAATTAAATTGATTTGTTTGTTATAATACTGCATCCGAAAATTTTGCTAAATTCGCTGCTTATCATATATACTTTGCATGTCTATAAAGGGTATCTATGTTAATATGTAGGACATCTGCACAGGTGAGACAGTTCCCAGCTCTTCCTTCTTTTCCTATTAATACAAATTGTATTTCCTGCTTGTTTCTTGCCTTATTATGATGTCTAAAATATAGAGCATCATTTTTAATAAAATAATAACAGTACATGTTTCACCACTTTTCCTACCTTTGCAAGAAAATGTTATTTGAACATTAGGTACAAAAACAGATGTGGATAGATTCCTTATATTAAATTAAGAATGTTATTTTCAAATGTTGTCTAGTTGTGCCATATCTTTCTGCTGAATTTTGTCAAATGATTTTCTGAATTTTTTTTTCTGGCTTTCATTTTGTTAACATATGAAATTACTTTGGTTGTTTTTTGGTGTTAAAACAAGCTTGCACTTCTGACAGCAATCTTATTGGATCAAGAGATGGTCTCCTTTTACACACCACCTAGTTTCTGCTTGATACTTGTTAAGAAGATGTGCAGGTCTTTTGCAATGTATTTTGGACTACACAATGATTTTCTTTGTTCTTTTTCATTTTATTTCAATAAAATATTACTTGGATTTTCATATTGAGATTATATTTACATTCTAAGATTTATTTTAAAAATAAATCCAGCGTTTTTCAAGACATAGTATAAAATTCTTCCAAATACTAAATTATTTAAATGTCTATAAAAGTCACCATTAAAACCATCTCATCCTGAAATTTTGCATTCTCCTATTTAAAAAATATTTTTTAAAACTTTAATGGATATATAATAATTTACATTTACATATATGTTGCATACATATATGTTGCATATATATGTTGTATATAACACATATATTATAACACACATATATAATATATATAACATATATGTTATATTATATATGTGTATATATAATACAAGTTGTATATTTTACAGGTCTTTCATTAACTGACATTATCAAGTTATTAGACATAATGATATTCATAATATCGTTTATTTCTGTAATACTTGCTATGATGATTTTTTGTCCATTATTAGCATTAGACTTTTCTCTCTTTTCCCTTATTAGTTTATTAGATCATATTACATTTTTATCTTTAAAAGTGATCAACTTTGACTTTTAAGAAGTTAGTATTTAATTCTTTTAATTATTTGGTAAATAGACTCATAATTTTGAAGTTATTATTTTTACAAGAATGTAGAAGAATGATTTTTTTCTTCTCATTTGTTGAAGTTATGTTAATATTGATTTTGCTTTCTCCAACTGTAATTTAACTCTCTAATTGATTTGCAATAATAAATACTTTATGCAGTGGTCCTTTGAGCATACATTAATGCTCTATTGTCCTAGTTAGTTTCTCAAACAAAATATCTAATACTCACAAGTTCAAAGAAGACAGTTTTGTTTTAAAAATTAATAATAAATGAAAAATAAAAACAAAAAGTTACAAGAATGTTACAAAGGAAGTCTCTTATTAATTTCTTGAGAATAAGCTACTGTCTAATAGACTCATGTGAATTTGTCAGAACTAACAGCATTATTCTATCCTATCACACTAAAAACATCCAACTCAACATTAGCTCTATTATGAAAAATTGATACTCTTCTCTTTTATATACTGTTTTCTACATTTTATGTTGTCCACTAGCAAGCAGCACAACTTTCTCCTTTTTCACGTTTTAAGATATTCATTCTTACTATGGCCCTCTTCAAACTTAGCATGCAATTTTCCCCTATTTGTATGAAGGACTTTCATTTTTGCCCTTAATGGATGCACTTTATGGCTTCATTTTGATAGATCAGAACTGGCAGCAACCACAACGTTTATACTGTGCAACCATTATTTAGTAAAATATGGGTTATGTAAGCATACATTCTGTGAAACCCTGAGAGTTTGAGAATCGCTTGCTGCATCCAGTAGTCCAGCTAATGAGGAGGCTGAGGCAGAGAGAGAAAGAGAGAGGGAGAGAGAGAGAGAGAGAGAGTGAGAGACAGGAGGGAGAGAGAGAGGGTGAGAGCAAGAGAAAGAAAAGGAGAAAGAATTATCTGGAAAATTCTAGAAATGAATAACTTGTAAATTCCACATTGAATGTCCTGAATGTGGTCAAAGCTCGTACCACCTTGCTCTGTTCACTCTATTTTGCTAGAAAATATATTAAATGAGAGAGATATATTAATGTCTTATTTAACTGGCATAATATTTTATTATAGTAGGAAAATCATTCCATTTTTCATATTTTTAATTTTTAAATTGAATTTATTGGTAAATTTTAGATATACATTATGTTTATTTTAGCTTACAGTTGGCAGAGGGATCAGCCCACATTCTGTAGGCCCTAAGGCAGGGCACAGGGACACCACAGAGGAGAAACAGTCCATGGCATGTCAGACAGGGGCAGGAGGCATCAGGTGTCCCTCTCCCTTTAATTCCCTACCAGCTATAAGCATATTAATTGGTGTCACCTAAGTTTGGAAGGTGTCTTCCCATTATCATCCCAGAAACCATGCTAAGCCCATCAGTGGACTAATCCTATTATCACACTCAGAGTCCAGCACCACATAGCTGCATTCCACCTGATTCCCAAAGCTCCCCAATGGGCACAGCAGGTTCTCAGCAACATTTGGCTGTAACACAGGACACATGCACACCCTACAGATTGCACTCATGACTGACCACCCATTCACAACTATTGGGTAAATTAATATTAACTGTGATTGTTGCTATATGGGCATGTTCTTATTCAACAATTTGTCTTACCATGACAATGACTCTCAGAGGGTTAAGAGATATGAAGTTTCAGAGAACTCTGAAACAAGTTAACAAAACAGGTTAACTGTCAGAATTTCATATAACCTGATAGCAGAACTAATGTAGAGACAAATGAGATCCGATAGAAACAGCAATAAGAAAATGTTAGGGTTGGTATCGATCCCTTCAAACCTGAGCCCTTGAAAGTGGTAATGAGCAGGGTACTCTGCGCCTGCACATCAGCGGGTTATTTTATAGGAGATAAAATCCATCAGAGAGAAGAATCTTTCAGAATGAATGGTTAATCCACTCAATCTTCACCCTGGGGAAGATAAGATGTTTATTATGTTGTACAGTAAATGAGCCTCTCTTCTTCCTAAGCAGCGAGTATCACCCCCATAATAATATATCATAAGCAGGAAGGAAAGATCAAGTGTTACAATAAAGTGCATTTTTAAGAGTGGAAACTTTTAAGTTTCAGAAAATGCTAAATGCAATGTCAGCCATATTATAGTATGATTTTAAAAAACAGTGAATTTACTAAAACTACTATGATTGTAAATATCTGTTGTTGCTAATTTCTTCTCATTATTTCTGAATTTTTGTTCTTTTCAGGAGAAAAACATTATTTGAAATATTCAGAAGAGCTGATATGGTTAACATCCCAGAAATAGTTCATATTTCACAATCATATTTTTTAGAGTATTTTAAATACATACAATGAATGCCCAAAGGGCAAGTTATAAAGAACACACACATGTATAGAATCATAGACAAACCAAACAAAGAAGAGATTCATGAGCTGAAAGGTCATTTTGATCAGCACAATTAAGATAATGCTTAACTCCAAAAAATCCAAGTATATATCCTGGGACTTCCATTTTCACATAATGAAAATTCATGCATTTTCAGTACAATTCACCTGTAAAGTATAGCTCTGTGTAAAATATATGGGATACACTGTGTGTGATTTGGAAATGCTGTACTCTAAGTTCTGATTTCATGATTAGTTCTTTTAAGAAGAACCATCAGAAATATTTAGAATTAAGGAAATACTACAAATTAGAAAATTTTCTTGGCAGAACATTTCCCTGTAGTGATTGCTTCTCTATAATGGTTTCCAGATCTCTTAGCAATTGCATCTATTCCCCATGTTTATCTGCATCCGAGATGTTTTTGAAAGGCCTGATCTCTCCACTTCATCTATTAGAAATGAGGGCTTATCTTTTACTGGTTTATGTTCTCTTCCAGTGTAGTTTTATAAAAGTAGGTAAAAAATTAAATAAATCAGTGCAAATTGTGAACATTTCATAGTGGATTTAAACTAAAACATGTAAAAATACATTTTAGTTTTAATTTTCAACACTAGAAAATTAAAGTAGGCTCAAAAGTTATATAATGTTTATCTTATATAATATTATATGTGCACATAAGTTTTTACTTATAGTTGGATCAATGGTATTTCAAAGGTTTGAGTATCAACCCAAGATTATATGAGTAAATAAGTTAAAAGTCTTTATAAGCAGATCACGGTCCATACAAACATTCTATGCAATCAGATGCCATTTCAAATGACTAAGAAGAAAGGTTACACAGTATTGATTTCAACATCCTTGGCAGATCTTACAAATTCATTGTTTTCTGGAATGTGTTTTCTTTTTCCTTTCAACCTCAAGACTTCCAATGTATTTTCTGGGAACATGAGTCTCCCTGTTTATAGTGAATCATTGAACAACGGCCAGCTTATCCCGATTTTCTGGCACCTATCCCAATTCAGCACTAGCATCTTATCCTGGGAAATGTTTTGACCCGAGACACTCCAGGGTATTTATTCCTGCTTTGGTTTTCCCTTGGCTGTCATTCATCCATGAGCACATTCACTCCCTTAAGATTAACTTTCATCACCAAGACTGAGTCATATCTGAAGATTCATTTCAACCAGTGTTACTAACTTTTTGCATATACCTGTTTGTCTACTCTAATGAAATAATCTTCAGACAAATCTGATGGCAACTCATTTGTCACTATTTTATAATCATCTTTTCAACAAGCTTTGGCATATATTCAGTGTTCAATATTGCTGTATCCATAATTGAAAGATAACTTTCGCTTTTCAATTGTATGTATACATTTCTCTGCAATTACATCAATAATAGAGTTTTTCCTGTTATATTATATACTCAACAAGGGGGAGATTATGCTTACTTCAGTCCATAATTCATACGTCATACACAGAAGAGTTCTTACCATTATTTTATCTCTGAAAGAAGAGTATTTATGGAAAAATGGACTACTAGTCTGCTAACCTGACAAAGGAAAATCACAGAAGATCCCTGGGAACCCTGTCTTTCAGGCTTTTATGTATGTCCTCATAGTACAGGATCACTGTGAGAAGACTGCAAAGGTAAAAGTTAGGAAGATTTCAGTTCTGCTTCATGAAATGTGGAGTTACAGAATTACTTCCATCCTCCATTTTGCGTCTAAAGTTCATGATATCTTAGAATCATAAATCACGAACCTTTCTTTTTTTACACCAACACAACAACTTGTAGGAAGTAACTTAGACCACTGTGATTTTTTGGAATTCTGGGGATCAGAGTCTGGTGAGTCTCCACCTCCCCAGCCTTGAGCGCAGTGCCTGTATGGGGACATTCATGTCCTGGGTGGTTTCTGGCAGATCTTCCCTGTCTGTTGTTTTCCTTAATTTCTCTTCTCACTGTCATCACAGCACGGTCGTCGGGAAGCCCAGCAGCAGCTTCCGGGAAGGGAGGAAGCAGAATGTGCCTGTGTATGTTCTAATCTTGGAGTTTCTATTTCTTTGCCCCTAACTCCTTTTCAATAATTTTCTTGAATGAAATTGACACAAAGAGCCAAATCTCTTTTTCATTTTGTGATGTCTACAGTCTTTAATACTAGCTGTCTATATCTTTCCCATATTTTGTATTTGTAGAGGGTCCTTGTATAATGTATTGCAGAGGAATTGTGTCACACTTTTCATAGTAATACAGCTGTCTGCCCTGAATGTGAAGTAGGTCTGGGGAAGATGCCCTTACATGCTGTGCGAGTCTCCTCATTCACTCTGAATAATTGGGCTTTTCTGTTACATGGTCTGAGTTTGTCTGTTTCTCAGATCTCAATAAAAAAATTATGGATTTTAATTAATCTTTAACTGGAAATGACATTTTAACCAACTAGTTTGATCTTTGTCTTCAGGTCATTTATTAGTTTGAAAAATAATTAGCCTGAAGAAAGCAAGGATGGGATAGAATTTTATTTTCCATTTTCACGAGTCCTCATTCCCTCCTACATTTCTCTGCGTTCCAGTGTCACTTTGACCTTCATCCTTCACCCTGTGCTATCAGATGTTTCTCAGAGTGGGCTGCTGGCACAATCAGCATTTGTCCATGGGAGCTGCTGAACAGACTGGTGAAACACTGGAAAAATCTTTTTCCTGTTGCCTCAAGCAAACTCCTCCGTCAGTCAAAGTCCAGGCACACGTGCTCACTGTCCCGTGCTCGGATGACCCACTCAATGTCCCCCCAGGAGTCACCCAGCATCTACGACCAGAGCTTCATGTTCTTTCTCAACTCATGAGAGATATTCCTTCTACCGCCGGCAGTTGTGCCCACATTCTCGTAAAGAATTACCCAAATTTGCTTCTGCATTCTGCTTTGTCTATTATCCCATGGCAGAAAACCCTAAACTCTAGAATCTACATCTCCCTGACCCCAAGTTCGCAGGTGAGAAACGTCAGAGTAGCTTCTTCTTCTCTTACGTCAGTAGAATAAACACATCAAAGGATTCATTTCCAAAAATAGGTTCCTTACTTCTAAGTCTGCGTTTCATGTGCCCGAGTTTTCCTTTTCTTCCTGTGTTCACCCTCAGGGCTCGGACTTTTCTCAGAACAGTTACTTTTATTGGACAGGTTCTCAACACATCAAGTAATAAAAATGGACGGGCCAACGAGTGCAGAACCTGGTCACAAGTTGCTGCATTGTGCTGTCGAGCAGGACATATAAGCGACCCAAGAGCAGGGCAGAGAAATAAGGACACATGGCAAAGCCACACTGCAGAAGGGTGTTTGGGGTGGGAGATTTTGTAGCCTTCTGTAAGGTGAAGTGTTACATGGCCTCTATGCACTACATATTTACGGTATGTACTATTGGAACAAGCATGAAATTTTTCCAAAATAAACAATAAATTGTAATGTGTACATAATGCTTACTACATGTTAGACACATTTACCTAAGACACACAATCACTTTATGTCGGAAAAATCTACATTTCAACATTATTCTCACTGCTGTATGATAAATGAGGTAAATGAAGCATGGCACTAAGTGTTTTACCCAAATGCCACAGATACTCAAGAATAGAGCTGAGGCTCAAACCTGCTGAAAAGCCAGAGCTCCTAAAGCAATGACGGAGGCTGGAAGGAAGTGGTACCTTCTGCTGCACAGGCCCCTCTGCTGGCGTCTTTCCGGAAGCGGAAGAGTCCACTGCAGCCTGTGTCCCACAGCTGCAATCATTTAGGTGGGATTGATTGCACAGAGGGAAAGGGATTCACTCTCTTCCTTCAAGAAAATAGATTTTCCTTAAGTTTGTATAGTTCATATCTAATTATTTCCTATAGTATTTTACTTTTCAAAAATAAAATTCAAGAATGAGTACTCAAGTGAAAATTTATAGTTAAGCACTTCAGAGAGACTTTTTCTTCCGAGTTCATGGAGCTAAATAATGATTCTTACCTTTCACCTTTTTTCTGCTGTTTGAAATCTATAGCTACCTAAGCTAATATTAGTATTTTCATTTGCAAAGAAATTTATTTTTAAAATGCTAGTTCTTGAAATGATTGTGGAATCTGTTTACCAACAAGGCTAAATATTACTTAAATATATGCATGTACATGTACAATTCCACCAGCATCTGCAATTACATAAATTTTAATATTCACATTTCCATGTTTAATTCAGACACCAAATAAAATTTCTGAAAAATGCATCTATCCTAAAATAAATCATAAGTAGGGAGTTTTATGTTAATAATATGAGAGTGGTAATGTTAATGACAATTTCTTTTTGGACATACAAATAATTATTCATTATCCGTTATGAAAGAAGCAAACCTGTGCTGCTTCTGACCCTGGCACACACAGCATAGATGTCCACATATGGCAACATATCGCAATTGACCAAATCAGAATTTTTAATCAGGTTTAGAACTTCTTCATAGTAGGGCTTCTTTTCTACCTAGACATATATGAAATTAAAGGGATTATTTCTAATAAAATATCTCATGTATGCAAGCCAAGAGTTATTTTAAAATGACTTAGTGATTAGAATGACAGCTATGTACCCTCCATATTAGTGTATCAAGTTTACACCACATACAAACTTCTCTGCTTTAATAAAATATTTTTGGCAATGTGTTCCATGGGAAATTGATGTTTCCTGTGAAATGTCCAATGGAGGAATTATTTTGTATTCTATCTTTTTTGTATTGCATACTATTTTTTACTTTGGGATTAGCCATACATTAAAAACATAGAAACATATCTTTAAGATATTACCTTTCAAAAATGTATTTAGTATTAAACCAGAAATTCTCAAATCTAAATTCAAAGCATATTTTGTTTTCCTGTGATGACAATTATTGTGATGAGAAGAAAGCCTAAAAAACATTGAGTGGACTGAGAAGCCTATACTGAACTCGAAGATGTATGGTACAAATATCTAATAAATGACAGTTTTAGACATTAACTTATTTAAAGTTTTAGGATAAATTCTAGGAATTTTTCTGGCAGTTATTAGAAGGCAACAATTGGGAATCTTGATTCAAAAATAATAAAGGACTATATGTCAGATTTTATTTAGCGGGTCCTTGAAATGATACCTATGAAGACTGCACTAGTGAAAACAATGATCATCAATCAGCTCAAAGTACATCCTTTAATTTGTTTTGTTTCTACTTTGGTGCTTAGCAGTATTTCTAAGTATAAACTGAGTGACTAAATGAGTGAATTGAAATGGTCATTTTCACAGAAGGCTTAAAACCAGCAGAGAAAAGAAACCCAGGAGCAGTTATCAGGAAGAATGACATAGTTGAGCAATGCAGTGATGATGTTTCTATATTTTATATGCCGATCTCCAGCCAGCCCCCTGAAGAGTGTGGCTGACCTGCTCACACATGGCTGTCTCTCACGCAAAGTGCCACTGTTTGTAAATCAGATTCTCACAGGAGACTGAAGGCAGGGCCTTCCCTCAGAACCAGATCCTCACTCTTTTCTTTTAACTTTTCTCTGTAAGATAGAATCTCAATAAAGTTACTCAAGCTAGACTCAAATTCCCTATCTTCCTTCCTCAGCCTCCAAGGAGTTGGTATGATAGGCGCGCACTATTGCCTCTGGCTAATTCAAACAAGCATGATTTTATTGAACAGTCTGAAGAGGTGAACAAGGGATGCACACCCAGGATTTTTTTTTTAAAGAAAGAGAAGAAAAGAAGGTCTCTGTTCCATTTTCTCCTTTATGTGATCCATAGACCCACATCTGAGCCCTCAACGAAACCTGAATGCCGTCATTATTCTTAGGAGCAGGTGTTCACAGGAAGGAGTGAGGAAGACCTATGGGTTTAACAGAAGGACTTGGAACATTTTAAAACTATGTGTTTAAACTCCACAAGGCTAGAATCTTATAAAAGAGAAGTCACCATTGTCCTAAGAGCTCAGCTTTTTATTAGGCTCTCTGCTCCCTCTGTTACCACAGCGCCTGGCGGCCCTTGTCTCCTCCGTGTTACCTTTTCAGTGACACCTTAGAGCTCACATCATACATGCAGTCTCACCAGGATAGCTTCACAAGCTCAGGAAAGACCAGTAAAGTTTCTTCTGTCTTCCCACCTTGATCATCCATTGCTTTTTGTGATTAACAATATTCCATGGCATGAGGTAGCAGTTTCTTTATTCATTTGTGAAGGGAAAACATGAAATTGAAAAACAGCCACATGTTTTGTTTTGTTTTGTTTTTGCATAGAAACAACCTCCCAGCTACCTCTGGTGAATATCAAAGACTGTCATCATTGGATCACATGGTAAGGGTATGATTTGTAACAAATTGTTCAACTGTTTTTTTCTAAAACAGCTGAACAACAATTTTGATTCCCAACAACTGTAAATAAAAATTCCTCTTGGTCTGTGTGCTGGTAAGCATGCAGTATGCTCAGTGTTCTAAATTTCAGCCATTCTAACAAATACATAGTTGAAAATCTAATGCAAATTACAGTTTCTTTGTTATTGAATTGAGCAATTATAAATTGTATATGAGAGAGTAAGTAAATATTGGTGAATAATATAGTCAAGATATGAGAAAGATTTTTATATCAGTAATCAAACCAGAATAGACTCTAGGAATTAAAATAAATAAGAATATAGAAATAGAAAAAAAATATCAGGACGCAAATACAAATTTACATAAAGTAGTATTCACAATTATGTTTAATGTTTGTAATATCACTAGAGTTAAAGAGAGATTACAGATTTAAAATATTTAGCAGAGTCTTTGACTCTATGAAGTAATTTTTTCCAAGAATTTGTCAAAATGCTGGTTTCAGATGTCCACTACAGTAGAAGAGCTTTTTTTTTTTCATATTTCTGTACTCTTGATCTGTGTGTGTCAAATCCTTAGCTTGTCCATCTGAATTTTGTGCTGTAACTGCTCTCACCTTCTCTTGTAGGACTATGTTGGTTAGAAAGATGACTTTTATTTTGTTAAATACCTCTGATGTCCTTAAGAATCATCATTTTTGGGGCCAGGGATATAGCTCAGTGGTTCTGGCGCCTGTCTTGCAAGCGCAAGGACCCAGGTTCGATCCCGGTAACCACATAACAATACTGGGTGTGGAGACTCACCCCAGCGGCAACCAATACCACATACCAGTGCCAGGCGTGGTGGCTCACGCCTATAATCCCAGCACTCGGGAGGCAGAGGCAGGAGGATTGCTGTGATGTGAGTTTGAGGCTGAGCTCAGGGCCAGCCTGAACCACAAAGAGAGACCCTCTCTCAAAAAACCTTAAAAAAAAAATCATTTTAACATGATTACACTTTATAACTTTGGCATGCTAAGATTTTTTTTTTTCTTTACTGGAGGCAGAATTATGGAAGCCTGCTCAAAACATTCTTCCCATTCTTATTCTGTCCTTGGTATTTGTATTGTGGAATACGGAAAAGATTTAAAAACAAGTACTAAACATATATTTACTTCTTTTGAATCTCTTAACATTTTGGTGCTCTGTGATCTCTATAAGTATATAATGTTCTTCTTTAACCTAATATGTTAATGTCAAGTTTTTTTTATTGTAAGAACAAAGAAAAAATATATAAATTTGAAATATCTATATAATGTATTTATTCAACTTTATGAAATATGATAAGTACCAAGTGATTATAAGCATTCATAAATGTGACTATAATTTCTGACTACTTTTCTGGGTTTGCACTAATTTTTCAAGTCTTAGAAACTGTTGTACTATCATATGTACCAAAATATCAATATTTGTAGTGTCTGAGGGTTACTATTTATGATTTTTATGTCTGATGACAGGCAATGAAACACATCAACTAATAAAATAGTTTTTATCATTTTCTGAGACTAACAATAAAGTTCAAAATTTCCAGTACAATTCCTAATTATATCTTTCAATGAAAATTTTACTGTGACTCTAAATAATTTTCAAGTAAAAAAACTATCTTTACTTTAAATGTATCTTAGCATTTAAGAATATACTGCACTGAATATAGCAAGATGTTCAGGGTATGTATTTAAAAGAATAGCATTGTTGTTTTGCTCTATTTTCTTGGCTAAAGAAATTACTGAGAAACCACAGGTGTGCTTTGCATGTGTTGATGAAGCGAGTGAGCGTGGGCTGTGATGAGAACTTGACTTTTAAACGCTTGGCGTGTTCACTCAAGCTTGCCAATATCTAATTGCTCTATGTTTAGGCACATTGTTATTCTGCCTGATCCTACACTCCTCAGATCAGAACCGGCACAGGAAGTACACATCCTGTCCCTCTCTCAGGAGGCTCATAGAGCTTGAAAAATTTTGATAGAGAGAGTCAGCAAAGAACTAGTGCACCCCTGCTGGGAGCAGCCAATCAGCTGTAAGAAAATGTCTGGAAATGTGGACGACTTACTCAGATTTAGGATTTACTTTCTTGCATTTGACAATGTCTACCCTGCCCTACAGGATCAACTACTGGAATTATTCTGGACATCTGTCCCACCCTGTGGTATTTTAAACAAGGATTATTGGCCTTAGGACTCACTGGGACTTACTGGGATTTAAAGATGTCTGCCCTACCCTATGTAATCCTCAACTACAGAGGTTATTGTGGGACCACCCTGATTTATGCACGCTAGGATCATGGATGTAAAGGCTTGATACCAAATAAAGGTGCAGTGAATTTGGGTTATGGGCTCTTTTGCCCCCCTTTCTGTTGCTGCAGTAGTTGACTTTTTGGTGTCACTGCTCACAGTAGCAAGAGTAGAATCCAGGCTCAGCATTTTCCTCAAGGTTCTGATTTTGCTGTTTGTTAATCCTTTTACTGTGGGACTCATGTGGGACTGTAGTTTGCCACTAGGGTTCTGGCTGTGTGCTCTCCCAGAGGAAAGAGTTCTCTTTCTGAGGCACTGCTGAACCCTTCGTGTTGTGCTACACAGATTTAAGACTGGGAAGATTTATAATTTGTTAATAATACTATTAATAAAGTGACTGGTGCAGCAACTTTCATGTTGAAGATAACCCAGAAAAAATTTTAAATCTCATTCATTTCTGTGAATAAAGTACTAAGAAATTGGGATTGGCATTAACAGCCAAGTGCTGATCTTGGATACTGATACCGTATTCATCTTAAATAAGTTGTCATCTTTTTTTGGTGGGGGGGGCTCCTCTAGGAAAAAGCATAAGAAAAATTAGTGTCAGGATTATAAATCCTAGTGTAAAATAAGTTAGATCTTATAGTTATATGTGATTATGTGTTTTAACTAAGAATGCAACCAGAGTATGATTTGTCTTGAAACTATAGAAATAGCTGAATTTCTCTCATTTCTGGGAGAGTCTTGTTCTGCCATCATTAACTGTATGGTAAGCTATTAATATTGCCTGAAAATAAGATATAATTAGTAACATTGTTTCCTATTGTTAGGAAAAAGAAGGGAAAGAAAAGTAGGAGTACAATAGAGCTCAACAGATTTATTTGAGAAAAAAACCTGCGATAGGGACCACTCTGGGTTTGAGTCCAGATCCAGGACTCTTGTACAAGCTATGGGTTCTTTTGTAGGGTGACCAGTGAAATTGAGCAAAAGGGAATAATGAGCAAGAACAATAAGTAATGAGCCAAGAACAATAGAGTCTTGGTTGGCCAAGGAGCAGGCTTGAGAGTTGCAGGGAGAAATGCTTGCTGTCCAAACCAAGAGACAGTGACCTGGGTCCCAGACTGCAGCTACGCAGGGTGGGTTGAGAGTGGTCACTGACTGGGAGGCAATGCTTGGACTTCTTTACCTATAGGCTCTTACAAAAACAGAAAAAAAAAACCCTATTAAATTGGGGCAATAAAAAAGAATATTGTTACAATCTCAACATTGTCCCCTTTCACCTTATTATGGGGGGGTGGTAGGGTGGGTGAGGCTATGGGAAAAAATGAGAATTAAGTTGTGTCTTATACTGGTACAAATCCCCATTATGGAGTGCAATCATGATGTGTATATTTAATGTACCAATAAAGATAATTTAAAAAAAAAAGAATATTGATTTCTGAAATTTAGAACAAAATTCCTAATTTCCTACCTTGTGATTTGTATTAGTATTTCTAGGCAACAGATTGAAGAAGATGATATATGCTTCAATCCTTTTGTGAATAAGATTCAATGTAAATTGAATTTGTACTCTAAAATAATGAACACAAAATCACACACTGAAGACACAGTAAATGTTTTTGATGATGTCTTGAAGTGCAGTGGATACTCATGTTTATAATTCATATAAGTGAACATGAAATACTACAACTAGATTAGGTAGACAATGATAATAAATAAGTGATGACTGCAAGGACTTCACAATCTTAAGTTTTCTGTAGTGGAAAATTTTTTAAATTGAAATATTTATTGGCACATTATATATACACACCATAATTGCACTCCACAATGGGTCTTTGTATCAGTATAAGACCCAACTTAATTCTCATTTTTTCCCATAGCCCTACCCACCCTACCACCCCTCCATATACTTACAATTTGTTTCCTTTCTTTTTTGTTATAATCTCATTATTTTTCTCCTTTCACCCTATTACACTTTGAATATTTTCTATTTCACAATATATAATATACAATTCTAGAATTCATTTACATTTTTATTTCCTTATACCAGAGAAAAGATGTGATGTTTACCTAACTGTGACCTATTTGTAGTGGAAATTTTTAAGCAAAATTGAAGACACTGTATTTTTTTTTTCATTATGATGTATGAAGGAATCACTCATCCATTCTACCTACTGGTGATCATCATTTTAGAAAAAAATAACCACATCTTGATCCATTATTGGAAAGCAATAACACATCTTCAAATAAAATGTATTGCTAAACTAAGGAATACAATCTAGAAAGAAAAATAAAATTTATACATAATTTTTCCATCACAATGATGTCATGATTCCCTTCTCTCATATGTACACATTGGTGAGGAAACCTATAATTTCAGTAACTCTGTGCCTATAGTTTACCAAACCACAGAATACTTTTAATTATGTAAATTTCTCTATATTGTCTATATGATGAGGGTTGAATAAATATTTAAAAATTGCTTTTACCTCTGAGCTGAGTCTCCCTAAATCCTGATAAACATATGTAGGATACAAACACTTCTTGATTTTTTGAGACAGGGTCTCATGTATGTAGTCCAAGCTGTCCTTATACTGACCATGTAGCCCAAAATGGCCTAAAATTAAATATGTGCATCATTATGCCAAGCTAGAATATTTTGATAATATGCCAGCACTTATGAAGTTTTCCATTGTATCCTATGAATGCATAGATACAATGGCAGCAAAGATCAAATTGATAACAAACTTACATTTTACTTCATGGAATCAGTATACTACATCAATGTGAAAATTTTCAGACTAGGGGGCTGGGGATTTAGTTTAGTGGTTCCAGACCCTGCTTTGCAAGCCCAAAGTTCTGGGTTCCATCCCTAGTACTGCAAAATTAATTAATTAATTAATTAACAAAAAACACTCAGACTATACAAAAATTGAAATAACTAATGAATACAATATGGAGGCAGCATGGAAATAATTGCAATTTTAGAAACATTCTACATCTTGCTGAGAAGGGATGGTTACATGATGCATTGTTACCTTTAGGAAAATTACTGAAATATATTTTGATGCTGTATGTACTTTCCTGCACATGTTAATTCAACAGAATTTAAAGTGACTTAAAATAGTTTCCTGGAAAGATAAATTGATCTTACCATGTCTACATGCTTCTGTAGTTATGTGATTAAGAATAAATTACTTATAAACAGTCTTCTAGAAACTCAAAAGAGAACCACTTTCTCTCTCTCTGTCCCTTTCACTCTCTGTCTGTTTCTCTAGTACCTGGACAATTTCTCTCATTTTAACCTACATTCTTATTTAGGAGTTTTTACAAAATAGAACTTTTTATAGAACTTCAGACACAAGTCTCGTTCTCCTGCTTTAGACTCTGCCTTCCTTCTCTCTCCAGGAAGTCGTGTTTCCCATAGCCACCGTGTCTCTGTCCCAGAGTGCTCTCCACTTCTCTTGTGTAGTCAGATGCAACTGATTTCGGAGCGTCTGTGACCTGCCACATTTTTCAAGGAGTGGGCAACAGAAAAGGGGTGACAGACTTTTCTTCACCTCTCCCTTTTTCTGATGGAGGGAGATAAGCAGCCAAATGATGATGACAAAATACCAAGATGGGACGGGCTACACAGTGCTCACACTTTCCTCCTGATAGATGAGACGTGATCAGTCAATAGACATGTTGTCTATAGCATGTTGTCCCCACATGGCTCCTAACGAAGGGCAGGATCTTCCACATAGCAAGTGGCACAGCCGGACTTGGGTGTAGCTGTGCGACACACTTCAGTCAGTTTGAGTTTTAAAGCAAACTGTGCTGTAAAGTGCTGTAGACATCAGGTGTCACAAACAGTGTGTTTCAATGCAGCTGTGCCATCTTGCTGCTCAAGTCAAGACTTCTGAAAAATGTCAACGTAGTAGGTGACGTTGGATCTGGGTTATGATACTGTCACCAGGTGTAGAGTTCCCAGTCATTCTCATGAGAAAAAGCATTTCAGTTAATAGTGTGAAGAAGATGCTGATTTTGTTTTTGACACTGGCAGCTGTGTGAGCTCAGTTTGCTCCAGATGCTATGGTGCAGTCCAAGATCTTCAAGAAGTGATGTGCACAGAAAACAGACTGAGAAGCGAACGAGTGATTTTATCCTCCAACATGACTACACTCTCCGTCACATGTCTCTTCAGATATGGCCAATTCTGCCAACTACAAATGTCATGGTGTGTCCTCATCCACCATATTGACTGCCATGGTGCCTTCCAGCTCTGCGTCAGAGTATAAATAACCTTGAAAATGAAACATTTGGACCGATTCATAACATAGAGGCAGTCACATCTACTGAAGTAAACACATCAGGAAGAAGAACTGCTTCAGAAAATGGCAAGAAGAATGGAATAAATATTCCTGAAGCAAAGGGTTGTTTGAAGCAGGGAGGAGTTTTCTCAGGAGGTCTAATTGCAATATATCTTTTATTATAATTATTTTTAAATGTAAATATCACTATATCATTTGATCATAGCTCATAATGATGACTGGAAAATGCAAATGTATATTGTCTCTGAGAAAATATAACTTCTATCCCCGCTATGTATTAACTCTGTATTGTCAGCAAGTGTTTCACCCACAACCTTTGTCATGGCTGTTGTTCACAGATGCCGTGGAGCAATTAATTCTTCCTATCTCCTGAAATACGGGCTCAGCCAAGAGTATTTAAGCTGTAGTAAAGTTCGCTGCCTCCCAGTAGAAGCATTACACGAAATGCATGGCAGGCTCTGCTCCCTCCCTCCCATCCTACAGGCATGGAAACTCATTTCCTAGACAGTGGTTATTGCTTCCATCTGCGCTATAAAAGCAAGGTCACGTGTGGGGCTGGTCCAGGCCTACAGAACCCAGAGCAGAGCTCAGCTCCACTGTCTGCCCTGCAGGTGACCCCTGTGATGTCAGCAACAAGACATCTTTGGTCTTTGCCAAATAGCCAGGACCTGTCATTCAGCAAGAAACACTGCACTGCTGTCCTCTGCCCATCGCAGCCTACCTGAGTGACCAATATAATTGCTATTCTAAGAAATGACTCTGCTGATATATTATCTTGATCCACATGATGTGCTCAAACTTTAAAAGTTTCTATCATTAATTTGTCTTTAATTTCATCCAAACTTAAAGAAACAAACATTTCAACATCTATGATTTCTTAATTGCTTTAAATTTCACGTGCTTTTTTGGAATTCTATGTTGAATATTTACATTTGAAAAAGGCAAGATCTAAAATAAAATTTCCACAGGGGTTATACGAGTCTACAGTCCCACCAACAGTGGAGAAGGGTTCCTTCTTCTCCCCAGCCTCGCCAACATTTGCCATTGGTATATGGGGGGGGGTGGGGCGATAGGGGGAGTAGGGCTATGGGAAAAAATGAGAATTAAGTTGTGTCTTATACTGGTACAAATTCCCATTATGGAGTGCAATCATGATGCATATATGTAATGTACCAATAAAGATTTAAAAATTTAAAACAAAATCCCAGGAGTAAAATAAAATTTCCAAAACCTTGTTCCTGAAAAAAATATTTTTCCATAAACATAATTAGCTGTGTGAACTTCTCTATCTTGTAAGTTGCTATCAAGCAGGCATTTCTAGTTTAGCTGCTTATCTGCACAGCAGATTCAGACGCTCTGTGTGATGTGTGTGTGGAGAGCACAGAATCTCTCATTACAGATGATGGTGAGCACAGGGAATATCTTTATGTGATGGCTGGTAAAACTATTCTCCTGTAAACACTTGTAGATTGGAAAAGATTTCAAAGTTTGGAATTTTTTCCCCTTTGGTGATAAAAGAATGTTCATTTTTTCATTTCCTCTTTCTTATAAACTCGTACAAGAAAAATAAATAATAATTCCTTCCTTGGCACCTCACTTCCCACAGCCATTCACTTGAATTTTTGCTTGGAAAGAACAGACTTGTGATTGTGCTGTTGCTTTCTCCTTTGCATCTTGTCTTCCTCAATCACTGCTTCAAGACTTTTCATCACCTTTAGGAGCATCATAGATCATGTGTCCCATATGAGGCATAGTTCTCTTCAGCAGCCAAAGCTAATTAAGTTCTCTAATCTAGGACATGGCAGCCAAGAATTAAGTTAAAAATTAAATGCCAAAGACAGAACAACATAATTTACTCCATAATAAATGATTAGAATGAAGAAATTCTGGCTTCTTTCATCTATTTGTAACATTACAAAATCTTCACAATGAATTTTAACACCTTTACAGTTTTCTATTTGATACTGGACCTTTCTGCTTCTCCCCGTTGCTCTTTCCTCTAGTCTGGAGAGCTCTAGGTATGTTTTAGCAGCTGGTTTGCACTCTCAATGTCCATGCACAGAACAGTGCAGAGACACTCTGGCCAGTTTATTTTGCAGGCTTGCTTCCTGTTTGTTGTCTACAGACGGTATAGCCCCCACGCTGAGATGAACCTGCTCCTCCTGCAGTGGTCACACTGGAACGGGTTCCTTAGCTCTGTGATCCTCTCTCAATCCGAGATCTCTCTCTCTCTCTCTCTCTCTCTCTCTCTCTCTCTCTCTCTCTCTGTGCTCCATTCTACTTCAAACACTGAAGGATGGTTACAACCATCTTTTCAGAATAGTCCGTTGCCTATCGACACTGTGGAAAGACAGAAATGCCCCAGTTTACTGGAACAGGTAGGCAGATCAGTGCCAATCTGTGACCTGAGTGCCCTGAGGATTTGGAATTAAATGCTGCGAATTTTGGTTTTATCTATTTGAGAGAATTTTCAACAAAATAGTGATAGCTAAGGTTTTAATGTTGGTTTAAGTTCTTTCCATGTAAAAATATGCTCAGCTTTTTTCTTCCACTTGGTCAAAAGTTGTTTGAAAATGTTTTCTTCTATCCTAGAAAAGTGAACACAGTAGAAATAAAGACATTTAACCACAAGGAAGGAAATATTAAATATTCGTATTGCATAGCAAATTTTCCCATACCACTAAGAATGCTCATTTAGCTTAAAATAAATTTTAATTAATGAGCTACATATTTTTTAGAATAATATAGTTATAATTGGATTATCTGATATCCTCTGAGCACCATATTGTTATTTAAAGCACTAATATGTAAATCAAAGAGAGCTAGGAAATATATTACTTTAATAACTTAATCCTTAAACTATAACATTTCAGGTAAATTTTAAAAATGTTTTGTTAATAGGTAATGAATACATTTTTCATAAATTATTGAATTTCTAAAAGTGCCTTTAGTACTTTAGGAACATAAATACAATTAATCACTTTTATTTCTTGCTAGATTTTGACTGAAAAATTTATCTTCCTCTTCAGTTGAAGGACACTCTCCGTGTTTAGTTAACATCATTTGGACTCACCAGCTTAGCAGTTTAAAGACCATTTCATATGAAGAGGCTATTATTTTAACTCACTAAATTACTTGATTGGATATTTCCTATTTTGAATTTGTTCCATTTACAACATTATTTTCCTCAGTGGAATTATGAAGTCACAATTGTACTAGAGGTTTTATTACTTAATGTAATTAAGTGAATTCTGTAGACTAACAAAATAACTTTGTGTTTAACATTCATACAAAGTGCAACTTACTGAATGGATAACTCCAGGATCATCGGCAGGTGGAAGAGCAAGAACACAGAAAGGTCATCCACTGAAAATTATATTAGATTTAAAGTGATATAAAGCACCACATTAATTTCTAGTTTCTGCTGAACTAACTTCTCACAAACTTTGCGGCTTAAGATTTATTGTCAAACTCTTCTGGAAGTGAGAATTCTGACATGGCCTCAGCAGGGGAAAGCCTCCCTGTTCTCTGGACTCCATTCGATCGAAGAGGCTCTGAACTACCGTTCTTCCATTCTCCAGCTTGTGGAAGCCATTTCCTGGTCCACTGGGCGGTCCATTCTTAACGCAAGTGACAGTCAGCCGCATGATGACTCTCCCATCCTGACCCCTCTCCTTTAACCCCAGTTAGGGTCCCCAGGTTACATCGGATCATTCCCCTTCAGATCACCTGGTTAGCAGCCTGGATTTAATCCGCAGAGTCAGAGTCCCTGTTGCTCTGCAGGCCACAGCTCCACTGGCAGGAGAGAAGGACGCAGGCCCCCCGGTGGAGCCACGATCCTGCTGCGCATGGTCCTCTCAGTTCCGCACACGGCGACCCGAATCATCACACGAGGACGTCTCAGGCCCACGGACAGTCCTTCCTGGCTACGAAACTGCTTCCCAACTTCAGAGAGAACATGGTCCTGAAAGAGCATTCCTGAGTGTGAGCAGTCAAACACGTAGACCGAGATCTCGAGTTAACAGCAAGTGGTCTGAGACAAAGTGTTAGACAGTCATGTCCTAATCACTGTAGAAAAGTAATGGGCGCAAGACGTTGGTGGTCAGCGCGGTATGATGTGGCCGCGCTCACACACACCTGCATGCCAAATGCCTCCAGCCAGGCCCCTGAGACTGCGGATCGACTGACTCCTCTTTTCCTACCATTTTATTTCACTGGAGCCACAAGCCTCTCCATTCTCAGTGTGATCACGAGTAGCCCTTTCATGCTCCTACATGATACAGGTGCCGTGTTACTTAGAATAAACTCTACATTCTTGTTTTCTCTCAAAAACAACATAGGCTTTTTATTCCTGAATTTTCCTTCTTGCTTTCCAGTCTACATAAGATATTCCTTTTTCTGTCATAGATAAAGCTGTTCTTTATTTGTTTTAATTGTATTAGTACTTCCATGTTTGCAGTTCATGCAGCTCATAACCCTCTTGAGGGCCAGGAACAGCTTGTGTCTCCTTCTCCATAGGCCCCTCCCTTCTCCATCTCCAGTCTTCCTGTTCCCGTATTTCACTCTGGCTGATATTATCCATTTAGCATGTGTTGTGGACTCGGATGTTGGCCAGCATAAGACATTCTCAGTGCCCACTGTAACCGAGGCACAGTGCCGGGCAATATACTGTGGCTGCAGGAGCCCTGCACGGAGTTGGAGCAGTATCCTCTGACCCAGCGATGAAATCTCAGTCTTTGGAGTACACAGTAGACCTGTGTCTCCTCCAGTGACTCTGTCTTTCCTCTGGGGATAGAGCTTTTCCTTAGTGAAAAGTCTCTGTAACTCAGAAGGTCTTCCCCATCGTCCCCATTCTACTCTCAGTAGAAAATCAGATTCAAATTCCCCACCTTCACTCTTTAGATGCTACAAGAAGGTGGGCGCTGGGCAGAGACACTTCTCACTGGAAGGTGTCACTAGAGCCCCTTGGTAATATTTTCATCCTACACACGGACCTTCTGTCTACAGTCTGGTGAGTTTGGGGGTGGTCACTCTGCTCCTCCCCAGCCAACAGCACGGAGCAACCTCTGGCTGGTTCCATCATCCCGGAATGATCCCGGAATCTGCCAAGACATGATGCTCCCTCCACATGTGTGGCCCCAAGAGAACCATTTACTTCCATTGTGCTGCACTTGGCCTCTAGCAATGTGTTGCTCTGGGTAGATCCTTGCTACTAGAAAGCACCTTCAGTCTCCAGGGCTGGGTGCGTTTTCTTCCCAGTTGAGCCTGGCTCAGTCTGTCCCTCCCCTGCAGGCACGAGCTTCACACGCTGGGGATGGCAGTTTGTTCTGTGCAGTCTGTTCCCTCAGAGGACTGCTGCCTTTCAGCTTGTCTGATGTCTTCTCATTCTACCTGATCCCAGAGTGTCCTGTATTCACTATGCATCAGGCCCTCTCCATTTAACGATCTTGACAGTTTGGTATTTTTATTCCCATTAAGACTTGAAATATCTTTTGATAACATGCAAATTAATTTTTCCATAATGATTAGGCAAGTCTCAAAGCATTTGCCATTAGCCTCAGAAGGAAAATTGTTACACACTCTGAATTTTCCCACAAACTAAATTTTCTTTCTGATTTTCTATAATCTTTTCCTGTTTTTCTTCAGTATCATATTTTTTATTGTTATCGCTTCTCAAAGGGTTGACAAATAATATATAAAATTGAAGTATAAATGGCCAACTAATCTATTAAAACATTAGGCACTGCTGGCCATTAACTAAATGCAAATTAAAACAGCACATGGTATCATTTCATTCCTGAAAGAATGGCTTTCATCAAAAAAATAAAAGAGCAACAAATGCTGGCAAGAAATAAGAAACTCTTCTATATTGTTTGTTTAAAAATGTAAACTAGCATAAGCACTACTTAAGTCAGTGTGATTTCTCAAAATTGAAAACTAGAAAGTCCACTCAACTCAGCCATTTGTCTTCCGTGTATCTTCCTGACAGTGTTAAAATCTCACATGACAATAACCCACGGCTGGCTCATGTTTAGTGCAGCACAACCCACAACAGCTAACTTCTGGGACTGGCTCAGGTCTGTCTACAGTGAATGGATAAGAAAATGTGATCCATAATTATACACAGTGGAGTACTACTCTGCCATGGAGAAGGATAAATGTGAGTTATTTGCAAGAAATTAATGCACATTGAGGCCATAGTGTCCAGTGAAATAACACAAGCATACAACCTTAAATATTGCGTGGTCTCCCTTGTACTAGAAACTTAACATTTAAATAAATTAAGGAAAAAATAAGTAACAGATTTACTAAACAGTGTGGTTGAATTTCTACAAATGTAAAAAGGACCAAAAACCAGAGGGAGGGTGTCGGGAACTGTGGATGACTCACTCAGATTTACGATTTACTTACTTGGATTTATAGATGGCCGCCCTGCCTTGGGGATCAACTACTGGGATTATTGTGGACATTTGCCCCACCCTGCAGGATCTTAAACTACAAGGATTATTGCATTAGGATTATTGGCTTTAAGACTTACTTACTTGCACTTACTTACTGGGATTTAAGGATGTCTGCCCTGCTCTACAGCATCTTCAACTACAGAAATTATTGTAAGGCTTCCCTGTTTATGCATTCTAGAATTATGAGTTGAAGGCTTGGTACCAAATAAAAATGAAGAGAGCTCAAGGGACTGGCCTTTTCTGCTTGGGTGGTTTTTGGGCCCTGCTGCTGCTGCTCAGAGTAGCAAGAGTTCAGCCTGAGCTCGTACTTTTTCTCAAGGTTCAGACTGTGTTGTTAACTGGTTGTTAATCCTTTTGCTGAGGGACTCACAGGAGACTGGAGATTGCTATGATGTTTCTGACTGTGTCCTCTTACCCTGTCTTCCACAGAAGGAAGCGAGTGAAAGGTGATGTAAAAAGTCAGGATTTGTTTTGCTCATGTAACTCTACACAGTGAATGTAACCAGTGTGTACTAACAAAATGGTCTTCGTCATTTTTCTGCCCTGAGCTAGGGATAGAACCTTGTGAACATGCTAGATAACTGTTCTCTCTCCACATTTCCACATCACTGTGTACGAAGTATAACTCACAAATGTTTAAAATAATATTTTTATAAATCTTTCCAGGTAACGGAAAATAAGATCATGCTATACCATTGTATTTACTGCAAAAAGTATTTTATATCTGCCAAATTTTTCACATGATCAATAATTTCAGTTATTTTATGTCATTCATAATTGAATTTATCTTATAGTATTTTATATTATATGTCCTATTTGGTTATTTATATTTCACATAAATATGATCATATATTACATATGTTTTTAGATTTTTCATCAACTTTAACACCCGTTTTTAATCCATTCTATATAAGCAAGAAATGCCCATTGGAAATATTGAGACCAAATGTGTGCATCAAGTTGGAGAACACATGAAACTTAGATTCTAACTATAACTCCAATGCACAGTTTTGAGGACATAAAAAAAAAACAGTCTATAAATTTTATTTGGAAATCACTATTCCACCCTCATTAGGACAGAAAATGTTTTTCACTAGAATAAATTACAATCATACCTGTACTTCAGTTTAATATATCAATAGATTTAATAGAAATGTAAAAAAATACAATGCAGCAAACTGTTGATATATACAAATGTTACAAAATAAAATGAATGTTTTCAGGTTTATTCCATTTCCTTGAAATGTGTATAAATTATTTTATGAACCATTATACAAGGAAGTGTTGCTTTTGGATAACTCATGATTTTAATTACTATAAAATTACTAAAAATGTCCCATAAGTTGATCAGTGGACATCACGCTCTTTGTTTGTTAGTTGTATTTTCAGACCAACACTGTCATTTTCACTTTCCTCATGTAACCAAGTGATCCAAGCAGTATAAACCTGTGATATCATCAAATGAAACAGGTGATCCCTGGCTCTCCTTACAGGTTCTGCAACACTCTCCTCCAGTAACACAGCCTAAAACAAGCCTTGGGATAGTTTGATTTGGTTGACTTAAAGAGCTTTCCCTTTTCCCTGTGTACAGCACAGCTTCTAAGGGAATATTTGGAAAATAATATGTTGTTATTATCTCAGCGCATGTCCTGGTTCAAAAGTTATCTTTTGGGAAATTGTAGCTTAAGGTCAATGTGTTTATGATAGATTTGGGTGTCTTTTATATATTAAAGTTTATATGATATATTTTATGACATTTTGAAAGTATGATTTTCTATAAAATATATTTTTTACCTTTAGAATTGTTAGAAAATTGTGTCTATGCTAACATTTTTTATTTTGACTTATGTCAAAATTTTAGTGAATACATGAACTACACAATGTAAAATAAGTATATGTTTTACTTATTTTTTCTGACATTTGTGCATGGGACATGACATATTACTAGCACAAATATTCTTAAAATAGAAGTAGAAATTGTTGCCTGGATAGGAGAAAAAGTTAAGTCCAAAAACTCCACTAAAAATCTCTTATTGACTTTTTTTTTTTTTTTTTTTTTTTTTTTTTTTTTTTTTTTTTTTTTTTTTTTAGGTTTTTTGAAATAAGGTCTCGCTTTGTGGTTCAGGCTGGCCCTGAGCTCAGCCTCAAACTCACATCACAGCAATCCTCCTGCCTCTGCCTCCCAAGTGTTGGGATTACAGGCGTGAGCCACACGCCCAGCACTGTGGTATGTGGTACTGCTTGCTGCTGGGCATGAGTCTCCATGCTCAGTATGGTATGTGGTTAACGGGGATCAAACCCAGTTCCTTGTGCTTGCAAGACAGGCGCCAGAACCACTGAGCTAACTCTCTGGCCCTTTTATTGACTCTTGTAAAACAACAAGAATAATTTAAAACTAATGACCATAATTTCAAACTTTTGGAACTTTAGATTACTCAAATTATTTTAAGTGGAAGTTGAATAATTGCTGACATGTAATAGATTCAGTCTTTCTTATTTTACTTTCTGATCATGTATGTGTGTCTCAAATCCTTTGGACCCTTCTTTGTAAAATATGTGCTAGTTTTATCACTTTTTTTATTGTGTGACTTCTTTGGAGCATCAATGCTATTGTTTTTAATCAAAACACTGAAAGTATTCGTCACAAAAATAGGACAAAGAACCTAATGTGCCTATGAAACCAGCAAAGAACTCAAAGATTGAGAACAGTCTGGAAAAGAAAGATAATGAAGGGCCGGGGAGTTAGCTCAGTGGTTCCGGCGCCTGTCTTGCAAGCTCAAGGACCCGGGTTCGATTCCCTGGTAACCACATAACAATACTGGGACCCACACCCAGCAGCAACCAGTACCACATACCACAGTGCCGGGTGTGGTGGCTCACGCCTGTAATCCCAGCACTCGGGAGGCAGAGGCAGGAGGATTGCTGTGATGTGAGTTGGAGGCTGAGCTCAGGGCCAGCCTGAACCACAAAAAAGCGAGACTCTGTCTCAAAAAACCTAAAAAAAAAAAAAAAGAAAGAAAGAAAGAAAGATAATGAAGCCAGAGACATCAAACTCTCAGACTTTTGAATATTCTACAAAGCTATCAAAAACAGTGTGCAATTGTGCTGGTTTGAAACCAAACACACACCACTGGAAGAGAATAGAGGTTGCAGGCATCTGTGCCTGAGTCTGCAGCCAATTTCATGTTTACAGTTTTATAACATAATTGTTTTAGGGTGATTTGAAGGCAACAAGATTTGGAGATTAACTCTTTTTCTAAAATATATAACCTAGATCAGACCATAAAGTATATCACCTGCTTGAATCATTTCAATTTATTTCTTATCAAAATAACTTTCATATAAGATATTTAATTAATTTGTTAAACCCTAAGATCTATGATAGATGGTCTATAGTATTAATATGCTAAATAAATGTGAACTATGAAAAAAGACAGTGACCACCAAAATTTTAAATATAAACAACTTGTGACTATTTTTCTATGAAAAATCAAAAATATTACATTTCAATTGTATTATTGTTATAAACTAATAAATAATCATCTTATCAATATGAATAGGGTAATATTATTTAAGAATAGAATCTAATAATATTAGATATCATATTTGGGGGAATTAGAATGCAATTTTTTATAATAAGTAAAATGAATTCTATAGAAGAATGATTTCTTTAGGGTAAGAATGAATGAATACATCTGAATACGCTTTTGCTCAGAAATGAAGGTTGAACTGAAACTGAATGGAAAAATAAAAATAATATGATGTAGGCAAAAGAAAACCCAGCCAAATCTAATGCTGCAGTGATATTTTTAAAAAATAGATAAGCATGAAAAATTATGATGGTCACAGATGACATTTAAATTAACTAAAATTTCCATTAAAATGGGTCAATCAGTGGTCTAGACATTTATTGCTTAGAAACATCTTTTTACAGCCATCCTCTTTAGACAGTACAAATCCTCACCACTTTCCTGACAGTTCTTGATTGTCTGTCACTGGCTTCACCTTAAGCCAGGTGGCACATCATGATCGGTAGCCTTTGAGTGCGATTTGACAGGATATGCTATTGTATTTGATTACAAATGCCGTGCCAAGTTAAAATGATTACAAATAAAGACACCTTTCTATTGACAAGTTCCAGTCACCAACCCATCCAGGTGACTTTCAAAGAGACAAGCAGGGAAAAAGAGACAAGTAAATCTTATGGATAACTGAGAAACCCTCCCATTTATCAGCTTTTAGTTAAAGTTCTCAGGTATTATAACAATTTACTTTAAGTTCTAAACTAAACATTTTCTGGCCCAGCCTCACAGCTTTGTGGGCAAAATGCTAGTGGCATGAAAGATGTGTTACCTTTTCAAGTATGTGCTCTTTGTTTTCCCATATACTCAGATTTCTGAGCAAACTTCTATACTCACCAAGAAAGTAACATGAAATCCAAATTTCAACCTGGAAGAGAGTGGTCACTGTGACTCGAAAAGGAAGTTGACCTGAAAACAACCCACAAGACACACCACAGAAGGTGCACGCATGAGCTGCCGGAGCATGAAGTCACAGAGTGACAAACACGACGGTCCGGGGCTGTTGGAGTGAAACTCAGGAGAGTAGATCACACTGATCAAAGGGAAATGAAAGGACTTTTGGCAATTTCAAACTTGCTTAACTCTCTAATTCTGCACTCGGAAAATATCGCTGTCAATGCTGCTTAGTTCAAGATGAAACTCTCTGTTCTTCTACTTTGCTGCAGAAGAGACCATGTCATTCTCACGGCTGTGGTTCCAATCTCTGTGTGCATACACACCCTTACCTCTTCACCCGTGCAGGTAGGTTCCTGGCCTTGCTGTTGTGAGTAGCACTGGGCAAACCCTGAGCTTCAGATGTCTCTTGGCAGGACTGGTTTCCTTAACTTTGGATACCCACTCAATGACAGGATCACTGGAGCAGTGTGTTAAGGGAAATAGGATAGGTGCAGCAAGATGAATACTGCATGATCTGACTGTTTGTTGGAGTGTAGCAATTAATTGCAGTGAGGTGGAGCAAATAAGTTATCACAATAGGTGAGGTGTATATAGTGGGTTGTGCAAGGAGAACTGGTTAATGCATACAGAATTAGAAAAGAAAAATACATCACATTGTTTTGTTGCTCAGCAATTATATGTTGAATATCCCACAATAGCTAAGACTTGAAATGTTCTCATCACAAAGAAATGATAAATAGAAGAGGAGATGGATGTGTTACATATCCTAAATTTACTACATAGTGTATACATGTATCAAAGCATCATAACAGATCTGATAAATAGGTGAAATTATTTGTGTCTATTAGCATGCTTGTAAAAGTTTTTAAGACTGTAAAACGTTTTGATTATAAAAATATAAGTAAATGTATATTTTTTTCCATTTCTTCAGTCACCTAATTCTAGTTTCTCACAAGTGCATCCTTATGTCTGAACTGGTACCTTATATAGTATCCTATATAGAAGCAAATGTCACTGTGAGATTGAGGAAACACGATGTGAGGACTGACTTTGGAATGCACTGTTCGTGGACTGCACTACCTTAATACACAGGCAGGACAATCCCTCAGTCCCCTTATATGGCCAATAGACATATTAATTCAGTTTACAAGTTTTTTTATTAAAACTCTGTAACACACCTTGTATAGTGTCTGACTATCAAGTTCAACGCATATTTCCACTTACACTTACTCTTGAAAGCTCTTGTTTGTCCATCTAACACACTCATGAAGATGAAAAAGTCTCACCTCATGGACCACTGCATTACCGTTTGAAAAATGAGATATGTGAGTAGTGAACTTTTAAATCTTCAAGAGTCCACTGCATTTTTGTGAAAACCAGCTTATTTAAGCTTATTCTTGAGTTAAATTGTTGTGATAGCATTCCACTTCTGACTGAAACATTGATAAATGACCATCTTTCTTGGGATCATTTTTTCCTAACTCTGTTCTTTGTGTACTATCACAGGGTATCTAATAATTATACTTGTGCACTTATTTATAAGTGTTTTATTCTCCTGCCTTTACTGTTCTGTTCTGTTCTCTGTTAATGCTCTTCTACTGATTTTTAGACACTAAATCCAATGTGCAGTATATAAAGTAAATACTAAGGCATAATTTTAACAACTAAGATAAGTGATCCTCAAACACAGTCCTTTGTGGTCTATGCAGTCAAGCAAACAAATGTCACTCACGGCAATTCTCCAAACACCAAAGAAAGAAAAGTATCCATTCTTGTGGGATTGTTATGTGTCCCACAAAAACATGGACAATAGGAATTGATTCCTTTTGTTTCTTTTTTATTCCCAGCGATCATAAAATAGCCTGTTACACATAAACAGTGCATTACACTTTTTGAAAATTCCCATAACTACTCTTTTTTATTCTGTTGGTCTCGTTAAAAATAAAAAGCTGATTTTTAAAATCTCATCGTGTCACAGGGAGAATGAAATATTCCACGTGATTTACAAATGACCATGAAGCTCCTTTGAAGGGTGACGTGCATTCCTATTGTACAATTGAGGCTGGATTGTTAACATTATTATCTAGTGCCTATGAATCAAACTTTGCCGTGTTCTGAAAAGGTTTCACAAAGATAAGTCTGTTTAGGTAAAGGCCGTAAATTGAAAAGCAGTATATACTTACTGAATATACGACCTTTCTGAGATGAAATCTAGGAAGCCAAAGTTCTTAAACTGATCATTATTGCCAATTCATACACATAGTATTTACTTTAAAGTTCTAGGAAAGTGTATATGGAAGCCAATCAGAAAATGTCCATCTGAATTGTAGAGTTATGTCAAAAATAACTGTGGCT